>JASAMX010010272.1:0-152031 GCA_030248175.1 Microlaimidae sp. YZB2_3 | reverse complement strand
AAAAAAATATTACTATAAAATTAATAGAAACAAGTTATTTCTGTTGCGTGGTTTTCATTTTTGCCAAAGCTTCCGAAATGATATGCACCAAAAAGTTTTTTTAAACACTATAATATTAATTGATATACATTTTTTAGCTATTAAAAATTCTCGATAAACAGAGCAGGAAAAAGGGACGATTTCCCCCGGGTGTATAATTAGATTTAAAGAATGTGAACTAGTCCGAGGTGTACTTATGCAGACTGTAGTAATATAGTATCTAGCGGCATGTGCAGTGCAGTTGGTCACTGAATAAAAAATTTGGACCAGATTTCATGATTTTTTATTCAGTGAACCAACAACCGATTACATAATATTACCCATTTATAATTCCTCTTTTGTCAGGGGGATAGGTAATTGAAAAAAATTGTAGTGTCAACGTATTATAAGAAATTTAGAACATACTGAACTATTTCAATATGAAATTTTAAAGGGTTATTGCAAGAAACTATCTTTTTTTATTTGACGCTTTCTAATGGTGTTCGAGTTTTGTCAATTTTGCCGAGTGTATTAGAATTCTTGGCTATTATTGGCGTTTAAAAGCAAAGGCGACAGTTGCACCATTTTACTTCACTTTACATAAACAGTAGTAATGTTCTCCAGATCAGAGCTCCGCTTTTTGGAGCTCCTGACCAACCCCTGGAGCTCCGCTCTGTTTTAATACTAACTCCATGAAAAAACTGATGGCATAGATTGTTTTCTCAAAATTTTTTTGTAAACTTAATTTTTTCCAAAACTTCTTTCAATCAACAAAAATAGTCCCACAATTACAACTGGTCTAGTAGTAAATAGAACTCCGGAGCTCCCTCAGCTTTAAATGGCCGGAGCTCCGGAGCACGATACTGGAGGGTAAGGATAAATAAACACATCACTAAATAAACACATCTGCCACATTAGTGCAAATATTTTGCTCTGTTAGAAATATACTTTGAATTATTTTCACAAAAGGTTAAGTTATTAAAGGCGGGGTTTTTTTTATCGGGTTTTGGCGTGTGCTCACTAGCTCCGAAACATATCATCACTGCTGAAACATATAT
Organism: Microlaimidae sp. YZB2_3; assembly: GCA_030248175.1. Classification (NCBI taxonomy): domain Eukaryota; kingdom Metazoa; phylum Nematoda; class Chromadorea; order Desmodorida; family Microlaimidae; species Microlaimidae sp. YZB2_3. The sequence goes on along the minus strand of JASAMX010010272.1, from coordinate 150,955 downwards.
GGATATTTATCTAAATAGACGTAATGTGTGTGGGTGTGTGTGCGTGTGTGTGTGTGCGTGTGTGTTGGTTAATCACTCTTACCAATAATTTTAATTCAAATCAGAGACGAAAAATTTTTTAAGTTCCAAAGTCCATAGGGTCCCTCCCCCTAGGGTGAAAATGTGTTGTCCACTGTAAAGATGTCCATGAAAAATTTAAAAACATCAACCCCCATACGACATTCCCTGGGCCTCGGGTATAAGCTTTCCAATAATACCTCAATCAACTTAAACAGTTCGGTGGTTAGGGAGGAGTTGAGAGAGAAACACACACGCACGCACACACACGCATACACACGCACGCACGACGCACACACACACACGCACTCACGCACACGCACGCACACACACGGACGCACGTACGCACGCAAGACAAACAAGAATTCCAACACAGTGCTGTGGGGCTAAATACCCTAGGAGGCTCCTGCACCAGCCATGATTGGTGCGGTACTGCGGGGTTGAATTACCCTGTGGACGCTCTTGAGTTTTAAGCCGCCTAAGAAAATATATTTTTTAAAAACCATTTTTAAATTTTGTCTATAAAGTGAGTGGTCGGTTCTTTCTATTTAAGCAATGGCGGCGCAAGCTTGCGCCGAAATCAACTCCGTTATAGCTACTAGTCTTCAAACAGCCCACGATATTATAAACAGACTTTCGGTTGAAAGTGAAGCAGCAAATAAGGAAAGAGGTAAAATAAGTTTGTAGAGTAATGTTAAAAATATTAAATAAATGAAAAATTTAGACCGAACAAGCCGGTTGAAAAAAAAACCCATCTAAATTGTACTTCAAAAGCACCAATTAATCCTTTGCGATTTTTAAGGTCAAAAAACGCGTCTGAAACGCGAATGTATAAGTGCGCCAATGCTTCTCATTGTTAAACCTGCGTATAAAATTGTGTTGTAGAAAGTATTGGTTTTTAATTATTTTAAGTAAAAGCAAGAATATATAACACAAGAGAATGTCCGACTGTACACTAAATTTTTGACCAAAATTTTGCGAGAAAAGTCGCACTTTTGAATTCGTGTGCGACTTTTCTCGCAAAAATCCGCCATTTTCTGCACGTTTTCCCGCGCTGCGATTTTTTACACAGTGTTAGTTTTCTCGCAGTGGGGACTGCGACTTCTTTCGCACTCTCTGCTGCTTTATTCGCACTGCGATTATTTTCGCACTGCGAGCCTGGCCGCGCAACAAAAAAAATACAGACGCTGGTAGTCATTTTCAAAGGAGTAAAACACTTCGAAACTTGTTTTATTTAATTTTAAAACGTTCGAAAGTGATTTTATTTTATTAAAACTAAAAAGTATTAACATCTTAAGGTAAAAAAAACGACTTTTACTCATTTAAACACAAATTTTCGCTCCGCTTTGTTTTTATTTTTTTTGTCGCGCGGCCAGGCTCGCAGTGCGAAAATAATCGCAGTGCGAATAAAGCAGCATAGAGTGCGAAAGAAGTCGCAGTCCCCACTGCGAGAAAACTAACACTGTGTAAAAAATCGCAGCGCGGGAAAACGTGCAGAAAATGGCGGATTTTTGCGAGAAAAGTCGCACACAAATTCGAAAGTGCGACTTTTCTCGCAAAATTTTGGTCAAAAATTTAGTGTACAGTCGGACATTCTCTTGTGTTATATATTCTTGGTAAAAGTAAAAGTAATTTGAAAAATTTTAGTTTAAGTAAAGTAAGAGTAAAAGTAATTTGTGATTTTTTTTATTTAAGTGAAGTAAAAGTAAAAGTAAAGGTCAAAATTTTATTTAAGTAAAGTAAAGGTAAAACCAAGACCTATTCTTTTAAGTAAAAGTAAGAGTAAAACTATAATAAAAGTAATTTTAAAAAGGAGCAAAACACCGGTTTTTTTAGACTCAGCTCGATTTCAAAAGTTTTTTGTTAGTTTTCTGTATAAATTTGCATTTTAATAAGTGTTTTGGTCTAAATAAATGCTTTTTACCGTGTTAGCATCTTACAAAATTTTTTTTTCTGCCGGTCAATTTTAACAAGCTTATAGGGAATTTACCTGTTGAAATTACTTAAATTGTACTTAAATTAATTTAAGTATTTACTGGAAAAAACCCGAGTAAGAGTTAAAGTAAAAATAATTAAAATTTTAAAATTCTAGGAAGAGTACAAGTAAAACTAAGTAAAATTTAAAAATCGAGTAAAAGTAAAAGTAAAAGTAATCCAAAATTTGTTACGTTTATTAGTTTAAGTAAAAGTAAAAGTAACTTTTTAAAATACTAGTATAAACTATTGTGACTTTACCTACGGCCGCCCATTACACTAAGACCCAAAACGCGTTTTTTTGCAAACTATTTGTTTGAATGTCTCCCTGTTTCAATATAACGAGTTGCCAGCTTGCATTAAAATATATAGAAGAATTACTTGTTAAAAATTTGTCACAAAAATTTACAAACGAAGAATAAAAAAAATTATTTTTTTCAGTGCACACAGAAAAGCGTGTTCGTTTCTGAATTGAATTGATACGTAATCTAAACTTGAGATTTACAAAGCAAGGTTAGTCCCGGGCTAGCCGGTGTTAGATAATCCCGGATTAATCTCAGACTAATAACGGTAGAATCCTTGGTAAAAGTGCAGCAATGCACCACCATAACGTTCACTGAAAATTTGCAGCCGTTTTCGAGACAGCCGTTGATAGCTTGATAGCCGTTCTCAAAATCCATATACAAAACTTCGATTTTTACCGATTTTTGACACTAGTTTTAGAACGGTCTTTTCTAAAATATAGATTTTTAAGGGCAAACATTTAAATTTTGGTTTTGTCCGCAGTTTTTTTATTTCGATTCAAAGTTTATTGCAAAGCCATGGACATCCCAGTATGCACAGAAAACTACCCTACTTGTATATACATCAAAATTTTAATGCAGCAATTAAAATTTTGCATAAAAACATACGTTATTGATGGTCCCTCATCTAAATACCACCATGCTAATCGGCGTTTGATAGCCGTTCTCGAGATATTAAAGGGAAGATCCAAATTTTACCAAGTTTTGACCTTAGCTTTTTTTGAAATATAGATTTTTATAGGCAAATTTTGGACTTTTCCGCACTTTTTTCTATTTCAATTCAAAGTTTATTTCAAAGCCATGGACATCCCAGTATGGACAAAAAACTACCCTGCTTGTATAAACATTGAAAAATCAATTTTAAAATTCTATGTAATGCAACAATTAAAATTTTGCAAAAAAATATATGTTATTGATGTTCTCGTATTTGAATATCACCATGAAAGTGTACGCTAAATAGCCGTTCTTGATATTAAAGGTGAAGTCCGAAATCTCTCATGTGCAATTAGGATTTTGAACATTGTTTTTGAAAGTACTTTTTGTAAAATATATACATTTAAAGCCAAACATTTAAACTGTGCACTTGTTCACAGTTTTTTATTTCAATTCAAAGTTTATTCCTAAGCCATGGAATTTTCAGCATGGACAAGAAACTACTCTGTTTATATACACATTTTATGGGCAGTCAACGCTTAAACGTACCGCACTGAGTCAAACTTTTTGTCTTTGATTTTTATTATTTTTGTAAAAAACCTTACCGCTGTCCCCAGTAGCTCACAAAAATTTTTCATTAAAAAATCTCCAGTGGTTTAGGAGTTATGACCAAAAATATATAATACTATATATATATGGCATTCTTCAAGTAGTGGGGCTGGGGTCGTGGGTCTGTGTTCGTTTTGTGTTTGCCGGTGTCGTTTAACTGAAAATAATATGCATTAAAAAATGAATGATAAATGAAATAAGCAATTTTGTAAACCATTCAATTACATGGACTACTTTACCCCCAAGAGAAAGGGCAGCTAGAAAAAAATCAAAGTTTACTCCATAAAAAGCATAAAAAAATACAAATTTACCATAATACAATTTCCTTATTTTTAGTTTTGCTTAGGCTTTGGTATAGACTTTAACTAACAGATTTAAATCCTATATTTTTATAATTATAGTGTTATTGACTAAAAAAATAAAAATGGTGTTTGTTGCAAACGTATTTTTTGATTCTGTTGGGACTTTCCACAAACTGTTGGGAGATTCCACAGTTGGGAGATTCACCCTTTTTGTTGGGAGATTGCTCGGAACCTAACCCATTCAATTACATGGACTACTTTAGGTATAGACGAACTAACAGTTTAAATCCCTTATTTTTCATGAAAATCATGGTAAGAATACTTATAAATGACCTGGGGTGGTATGCTGAACGTTTAATCCGACTTAAAATTAATCTGAGATTAGCGATTGTCGACACACAGTAAACATACTAGCAGTATCGATTAGATAATCTAGTTTAACAAATTTAATCGGAGATTAGGTTTATTCTCAGATTAAATTATCGATAACTCGAGATTAAATTGTTAATTTATGCAAATTTTTAAACCACCTCCGGAGGTGGATTAAAAATTTGCGGGTTTTTCCCGCTAATCTCGGATTAGTGGCGATTTAATCTGAGAAAAAGTCTATTAACTCCGTTAACCTAGATTATTTAATCAATACTGTTAATATGTTTACTGTGTGTCGACAATCGCTAATCTCAGATTAATTTTAAGTCAGATTAAACCTTCAGCATACCACCCCTGATCGTGAACTGTAGACCCTAGTTTTCCTAAGCAACCTAAGCAAAACCTAAAAATCAAGCCAAATTTAAACTTTAGTTTGATTTTAAGGTTTTGCTTAGGCTCCTTAGGGAAACTAAGGTCTACACTCCACGATTCAGGTTGCTCATTAGTTTTATCTTGACAAAATTTTTAAGTTTACGTGTTTTTTCTAAGATTTATCAAAAAAACTATTTTATTTTAATTAATTTTTATGAAAAATAAGGGATTTAAACTGTTAGTTTGTCTATACCTAAAGTAGTCCATGTAATTGAATGGGTTATACTTGAAGAATGCCCTATATATTATATTAAGGAAAAATATTACACTCCCTACTAGAAGTGAAACAATTTTGTGCCATTTTTTTAGCACTCCCATTAATTGTCATGCACAAAAAATGGCAAAACAACTGCCATTAATTGGCAAGTGTCGTGTAAATGGGCACTGCCTAAACACTAGCAGTATTTTCGCGAAACCAGACACAACCAGCCAATCACAGTAAACCAAAGGGTAGGAATTTAAACACCCACCGAGTTAATGTTTCAACGTATCTTAATATATTTAGAAGCAGATTCACCTGTCGCCAGGACGGTCTTCACCTAGCTCCGTTCAGACGACTAATCCGAGCTCTCTTCTTTATGGGGAAGAGTGGCATTTTTTGGGGTGCATACTGCATGACCGGGTTTCGATAAAAAACCGCAGCTACCCCGATTTTTTTGACTTATGTTATTAACTTTACAAGTTCAATTTTAAAAGTTTTTTTTAGTGGGAAGTTTTAATTTTTTTTAAAAACAGCGGTATTGGAAAAAGCTTGAAACGGGGTCTAATTTTCAATACTGAATTTTTAAGGGCTTGGTATGAATTTAAAAATGTGTTTTTTAAGAAACATTATGTATGAAAAGACGACTTATAGTGTCTTGTATTTTTTTGCTGCTTTAAAAAAACCTCATTAAAATTCAACTCAATCGAAGGCAAAAGTTTACAACTACAATTGTACTTTTGTGAATTTTTAACGGGGTAACTACGGTTTTCGATTAAATAACCATTTTATGTATTCCAAAATTGACCCGAGTTCTTGTTATTTAAAAAGGGCTCAAATTTTTTAATCGTCTAAACGGTTATAGGTTAAAACCGTCCTGACGACAGGTGACTCCGCTTCTAAAAATATATTAAGATACGTTGAAACATTAACTCGGTGGGTATTTAAATTCCTACCGTTTGGTTTGCTGTGATTGCCTAGTTGTGTCTGGTTTCGCGAAAATACTGCTAGTTTTTAGGCAGTGCCCATTTACACGACACTTGTCCAATTAATGTCAGTTGTTTTGCCATTTTTTGTGCATGACAATTAATGGCAGTGCTCAAAAAATGGCACGAAATTGTTTCACTTCTAGTAGGGAGTGACATATTTTTCCTTAATATAATATATAGTATTATAAATTTTTGTTATGACTCTCCAAAAATGTTTCTGGAAAATTCTGTACTTGAACAGTTGCTCAATGGGTATTAAAATTTAAATTACAAAATATGAACTCAAAAAGGGGTTACTTTTTACTTTAATTTAATACCTTGTTCGTTAAGATTAGTGTAGTATTTGCCAAAATATTGCTTTTCCCGTACAAAAAAAACCCGAGATTTTTTGATAAAAAAACAAACGACGGCAGTGATTTGATTTAGTTTGCCCAACTTTTTTTGCCGTCACATTGTATTTTTAGCAAAAAAATTGCTGGTTTTTTGTACGGGAAACGCAATATCTCGACAAATATTGCACCAATCTTAACGATAAAGGTACCAAATTAAAGTAGAAAGTATAGACAAAAACTTTGACTCGGTACCGCACCTTTAAGGACAGTCAACGCTCAACGTCATTTAACGCTCAACGCCTAAGCCTAAACCTAGACAGAAGCCTAAGCCTATGACTAAGCCTAAGGGAAACCTAAATCTAAGAAAAAGCCTAAGTCTTAGCGAAACCTAAGCCTAAGCATACCTAAGCCTAATCTTAAGCGAAACCTAACCCTAAACAAAGGCCTAAGCCTAAGCAAAAGCCTAAACCTAAGCGAAACCTAAGCCTAAGCGTGAGCAAAACCGAAGCCTAAGTTTAAGCAAAACCTAACTCTAAGCAAACCCTAAGCCTAAGCAAAACCTAAGCCTAACCTAAGCCTAATCAAAAGCCTAAACCTAAGCCTAAGCCAAACCAAAACCTAAGAATAAGCCTAATCCTAAGCCAAAGTGTAACCTAACCCTAAGCCTAAGCAACAGTCTAAGAATAAGCGAAACCTAAGCGTAAGCGAAACCTAAGCCTAAGAAAAACCGAAAAAAACACGAAAAATTTATTCATGATAAATTTTCATTAAACGATATGTTTTCTTCAAGGATTATAAATAAAACATTACTTCTGCCTAAGCTCTGCCTAAGCTGCAAAGAAACTGGTTCTCAACCTTAATCAAAGCAACGATCAACCCCTCAGTGATCTTAAATTTGAAAAACAATTATGCAGCGATCATAAGCTGTCGATTCAATGTGCTGTAGTAACCTAGTGCCAATCAAATTATTAAAATCTATTAAAATAGCAGTGCAAATTTACACTAATGAACTTTTTAAACAAAAAAAATTAATTTAATATTCTTTTTAAATTTATTTCTTTGCTTATGTTTACATATAAACTTTTTCATTACAATCATAGATCATGTTTTACTAAAATAAAAACTCATTCATTTATTATATTTAATTTTTATTTTATTAGTTAAACGTCGATACAATGGTTTTCCATGAATACATGAACTAGCGTATAAGTGGATGAATAGTTTTACTGAATATAGTTATTTTGTACCCTTCCTACCGTTATCTAATGCTTTACATTTACGTTTTATAAACATTAAAAATTGCACAAAAATATACATTTTTTATAAGTAATCAAAAAAAACTCATAATTTAAATAAAAATATGCAAAAAATTAAAGTTGAAAATAGTGGAAAAATCTGATTTTGTATAGAGCTTCCTAGACTCTCTCTTTAATATCTTAAAAGAGGCTAATGATCGCCAATCGGCATAGTCATATTCATATCCGCCCATAAATAAATACATATATGGGAATGCAAGATTTTACTTACCTCCGTGGTGGTGTTATACTGCACTAATATCGAATCCCAGGGACTTGTGACGATATAGACCCGGGCTAGCCCCTTGTTACCGTAATTAATCTGGGTTTAACTAACACGGGGATAGCCTGGGACTAACCCCGCCTTGTAAATCTCGGCTTTAAATTTAGAAGACAAAGGGAACTACAGGGGATAAGCTAGGAGTTTTCTAATCGTTGGTCATTTCGTTATTGGATGGTAACTATGGGATAGTGGCAAGGGCGTAACTAAAGTAAAAACCAACGTGGCTGCAACAGTTGTTTGCTGGATTAAAAAATGCCCCCATTAAGTAAGCACTCAAATCGCGAGAATCTGACGTCACTTTATCAGCCAATTAGATTCGATTTAATGCCATATTAAATTAAATCCAATTGGCTGATGAAGTGATGTAAGATTCTCGTTATTTGAGTGGCATTTTAATGTGAGGCATTTTTTAATCCAAACGAAGAACTGTTGCAGCCATGTTGGGTTTACCTTTAGTGTTAGAATGGGGGCATAAGGGTACAGTAAAAAGAGCACGAGTTCCTCATAAAGGTAGGTTAGTCGGTGGGTTTGGGGGCGGAGGAACCCCCTTCCCACTGAAGACGGTTTGGAGAAAGGCTGGCGCTAGCCCCCGCAGGAAAAACTTTTGAAAGTATTTTAAAAAAACTACTATATAAATCTTATTAAAAATTTGTAATTTTGCTAATTTAATATTTTTTTAAAGCAATATTTGCAGGTTTGAACGCGAGTACGTAAAAATTTACATGACACTCATTGCTGAACGGTATTTTAGCACAAAAAACTGTTTAGAGTTGAATGCCTTTCCTGCCTCCTACACTAAATGTAGGCGCTTTCAACACAATAAATATCCATCGAAATTTTATTAGATAAATACGTTTTGTAATTACCATTTAAACTGTCATTGTCTTGATTTTTACTTTTTGCCTCTATAAACAAACAATCATGAAGTTGGTTGTTTTTTATGAAATAGCTTTGGTAAATGTATAGAATTAGCCTTTTGATTGATAAATATGTTTTTAAATGTATTTTGTTTTTTTGTTTTTTTTTCCAGAGCAGAAGCTCTTGCTGAAGGCTGGCTCAGAACGTTGGCTATGGATATTCCATATGACCGCCTAATACTTTATACCAACACTGTTGTTGGTGTAGAGTTTTATTCAAGGCCCTCCCCTACTAAGGGATTACAGGGAGAAGATATGAGTTTTAGATCCTTCTTTGAGATAATAATATAAAATAAATAATGTTATTTCAAATAAAATAACCAAAAAAACTAAAGTAAACTAAGGTAAACTAAATAGTGTGATAAATAAATAATATACAAAGATAAAGATAAAGATACAAAGATAAAAGAAATAATGATAAATAAACATAGACAAAAGTTTAAGTATAGAATTACACTTAAAGGATGTTAATGGCCTATCTCACAGTAAATTCCTAGGCCTGCGTTTAGTAGGTAATATAACCGTGGGAGGACTTCTTTTTGACCAACAAATTTATTGTTTTTATTTTAAAATTTGAGAATTGCGCCACCATGGTGATTTAAAGTAAAATTTTAGTTTTTATGTTTTGGAAGAAAACAATGCGCTGCCCCCGCTTGTAGGCTTGACCGCAATGGTCACACGATAAGGCCTAGGCCCTCCACAAATCTAGGCACTATGCATACAAGTCAGTGTGGCAATTTCCTCACCAGAGTGTCAATGGCGGTTTAATTTTGGATTTTTTATATATTAATATTTTGGCCTATTTCGTTTGTGGGGGGACGAGGTTGGCTTTGGGGGTATTCCCCCCCGTCCCTATCATGGTTACGCTCTTCGATAGTTGTTGTTTAAAACTTTTTAAAAACTAATTTAAAAAAAAATTCTTGATTATTAGAAAAACAAATTAATGAAATCATTTTAAAAACAAAAAAGTCCAAAACCTTCCGTTTTAGTCACTATATCATTAAAAATAAGTAATGATCATTTTTATGTGCTTTAAAAAGAAAAGTCCTGTAGCCATTTAAATCATATTAGATATAGGGTACAAATTCGAAATGATTTTTTTGAAAAAAAAAAAACCTTTGAAAAGTGAAGTGGAAAAAGATAACAGTTTAAGGTGGTTTAATGGGTTTAGGCACCCAAAGTTTGTTGAGAGTGCTGAAAATAAAGCATTAGTTCTAAAATGTATGTTTAGATCCTGCTAGCAACATTCAAAATAATCAACAGGAACAGTCACCGTCACAAATGAACGCTGCTTCAGATGTTACACAACAAAGAACCAGATACCCCATCTCAAGGGGCAAACGCTAGTAAAAAATTTAATAAATTCGTTTGTTATATGGAAATTAATGGTCAGGTTACCGAAGGACTGGTTTAGAACCCACCTAAATTTTTTGGCAAACGTTATTCTTCATAAAATTTATTGACCAAACTTTTAGTTTTTTTGTTTTCGTTGTAGTTTTAATATATTTTAAATTTTCAGAAAGCTTGGGTTGGGAGATAATATTTTATTTTTTTAAAATTATCCTGACTTAAAACAAAAACTATATTTTCTAATTTACATAATTTTAAGTTTGGGCTAAAAACATTAAATAATAAAAAATACGCTACTCTCCAATACAACAGAAGCAAAAAATAATACTTTTTCATCATTGCTTTGAACTGTCATGCATAAAAATGGCAAATGAAAATGAATTTCATTGTTTTTCTTTATCCACTATTTTTTCTGTTCTTTACACTTTAATTGTTTTTTTCGCGGGGATGTGGCTACTCAAAATATGGACGAAAAAGCTAAATTTCGTAGTTTGTATCAGTAAGAATGTAATGTTGTGAACAAAAAAAACCACCGACCAAGGGAAAAATTACAAAATTTAGCTTTGTTTTACATGTTTTTAAGGAAAATCACATCCACGCGAAGAAAACACACGCTATAGAGAAATAGTGGATAGCTCACTACTATTGTTTATAGGCGTGGGGGGACCGCCCCTTCTTACAGCGGTTTTTATACTTAGGGCCTCTAAGCTCTAAGCCAGGTTGATTACGTCCTATATTGGAGGAAAACTTACCAAATTCGTTCGGCTTACATTATGTTTTTCCAATGACACGACAAATGATTATTCTCAAAACAATTTTTTAACAAATTCAAAAGTTGATATAGACGGTTTCGTTCGGCTGTTCTGGCGGGTTTGAAATAATTACCTGCCTTCAATTTTTTTGTTCAGAATTAGTGTTGTAAAAAGTTACATTTACTTTTACTTAAACAAATAAAAGTAACAAATTTTGGATTTTACTTTTACTCGACTTTTGAAATTTCAATTACTTTTACTTTTACTCCTAGTCGACTTTTAAATTTTTAATTACTTTTACTTAAAATAATTTAAAATTATTACTTTTTACAACACTATTCTGAACAAAAAAATTGAAGGCAGGTAATTATTTCAAACCCGCCAGAACAGCCGAACGAAACCGTCTATATCAACTTTTGAATTTGTTAAAAAAATTGTTTTGAGAATAATCATTTGTCGTGTCATTGGAAAAACATAATGTAAGCCGAACGAATTTGGTAAGTTTTCCTCCAATATAGGACGTAATCAACCTGGCTTTTAGAGGCCCTAAGTATAAAAACCGCTGTAAGAAGGGGCGGTCCCCCCACGCCTATAAACAATAGTAGTGAGCTATCCACTATTTCTCTATAGCGTGTGTTTTCTTCGCGTGGATGTGATTTTCCTTAAAAACATGTAAAACAAAGCTAAATTTTGTAATTTTTCCCTTGGTCGGTGGTTTTTTTTGTTCACAACATTACATTCTTACTGATACAAACTACGAAATTTAGCTTTTTCGTCCATATTTTGAGTAGCCACATCCCCGCGAAAAAAACAATTAAAGTGTAAAGAACAGAAAAAATAGTGGATAAAGAAAAACAATGAAATTCATTTTCATTTGCCATTTTTATGCATGACAGTTCAAAGCAATGATGAAAAAGTATTATTTTTTGCTTCTGTTGTATTGGAGAGTAGCGTATTTTTTATTATTTAATGTTTTTAGCCCAAACTTAAAATTATGTAAATTAGAAAATATAGTTTTTGTTTTAAGTCAGGATAATTTTAAAAAAATAAAATATTATCTCCCAACCCAAGCTTTCTGAAAATTTAAAATATATTAAAACTACAACGAAAACAAAAAAACTAAAAGTTTGGTCAATAAATTTTATGAAGAATAACGTTTGCCAAAAAATTTAGGTGGGTTCTAAACCAGTCCTTCGGTAACCTGACCATTAATTTCCATATAACAAACGAATTTATTAAATTTTTTACTAGCGTTTGCCCCTTGAGATGGGGTATCTGGTTCTCTTTGTTGTGTAACATCTGAAGCAGCGTTCATTTGTGACGGTGACTGTTCCTGTTGATTATTTTGAATGTTGCTAGCAGGATCTAAACATACATTTTAGAACTAATGCTTTATTTTCAGCACTCTCAACAAACTTTGGGTGCCTAAACCCATTAAACCACCTTAAACTGTTATCTTTTTCCACTTCACTTTTCAAAGGTTTTTTTTTTTTTCAAAAAAATCATTTCGAATTTGTATCTTATATCTAATATGATTTAAATGGCTACAGGACTTTTTTTTTTAAAGCACATAAAAATGATCATTACTTATTTTTAATGATATAGTGACTAAAACGGAAGGTTTTGGACTTTTTTGTTTTTAAAATGATTTCATTAATTTGTTTTTCTAATAATCAAGAATTTTTTTTAAATTAGTTTTTAAAAAGTTTTAAACAACAACTATCGAAGAGCGTAACCATGATAGGGACGGGGGGAATACCCCCAAAGCCAACCTCGTCCCCCCACAAACGAAATAGGCCAAAATATTAATATATAAAAAATCCAAAATTAAACCGCCATTGACACTCTGGTGAGGAAATTGCCACACTGACTTGTATGCATAGTGCCTAGATTTGTGGAGGGCCTAGGCCTTATCGTGTGACCATTGCGGTCAAGCCTACAAGCGGAGGCAGCGCATTGTTTTCTTCCAAAACATAAAAACTAAAATTTTACTTTAAATCACCATGGTGGCGCAATTCTCAAATTTTAAAATAAAAACAATAAATTTGTTGGTCAAAAAGAAGTCCTCCCACGGTTATATTACCTACTAAACGCAGGCCTAGGAATTTACTGTGAGATAGGCCATTAACATCCTTTAAGTGTAATTCTATACTTAAACTTTTGTCTATGTTTATTTATCATTATTTCTTTTATCTTTGTATCTTTATCTTTATCTTTGTATATTATTTATTTATCACACTATTTAGTTTACCTTAGTTTACTTTAGTTTTTTTGGTTATTTTATTTGAAATAACATTATTTATTTTATATTATTATCTCAAAGAAGGATCTAAAACTCATATCTTCTCCCTGTAATCCCTTAGTAGGGGAGGGCCTTGAATAAAACTCTACACCAACAACAGTGTTGGTATAAAGTATTAGGCGGTCATATGGAATATCCATAGCCAACGTTCTGAGCCAGCCTTCAGCAAGAGCTTCTGCTCTGGAAAAAAAACAAAAAAACAAAATACATTTAAAAACATATTTATCAATCAAAAGGCTAATTCTATACATTTACCAAAGCTATTTCATAAAAAACAACCAACTTCATGATTGTTTGTTTATAGAGGCAAAAAGTAAAAATCAAGACAATGACAGTTTAAATGGTAATTACAAAACGTATTTATCTAATAAAATTTCGATGAATATTTATTGTGTTGAAAGCGCCTACATTTAGTGTAGGAGGCAGGAAAGGCATTCAACTCTAAACAGTTTTTTGTGCTAAAATACCGTTCAGCAATGAGTGTCATGTAAATTTTTACGTACTCGCGCTCAAACCTGCAAATATTGCTTTAAAAAAATATTAAATTAGCAAAATTACAAATTTTTAATAAGATTTATATAGTAGTTTTTTTAAAATACTTTCAAAAGTTTTTCCTGCGGGGGCTAGCGCCAGCCTTTCTCCAAACCGTCTTCAGTGGGAAGGGGGTTCCTCCGCCCCCAAACCCACCGACTAACCTACCTTTATGAGGAACTCGTGCTCTTTTTACTGTACCTTATGCCCCCATTCTAACACTAAAGGTAAACCCAACATGGCTGCAACAGTTCTTCGTTGGATTAAAAAATGCCTCACATTAAAATGCCACTCAAATAACGAGAATCTTACATCACTTCATCAGCCAATTGGATTTAATTTAATATGGCATTTAATCCAATCTAATTGGCTGATAAAGTGACGTCAGATTCTCGCGATTTGAGTGGTTACTTAATGGGGGGCATTTTTTAATCCAGCAAACAACTGTTGCAGCCACGTTGGTTTTTACTTTAGTTACGCCCTTGCCACTATCCCATAGTTACCATCCAATAACGAAATGACCAACGATTAGAAAACTCCTAGCTTATCCCCTGTAGTTCCCTTTGTCTTCTAAATTTAAAGCCGAGATTTACAAGGCGGGGTTAGTCCCAGGCTAGCCCCGTGTTAGTTAAACCCAGATTAATTACGGTAACAAGGGGCTAGCCCGGGTCTATATCGTCACAAGTCCCTGGGATTCGATATTAGTGCAGTATAACACCACCACGGAGGTAAGTAAAATCTTGCATTCCCATATATGTATTTATTTATGGCGGATATGAATATGACTATGCCGATTGGCGATCATTAGCCTCTTTTAAGATATTAAAGAGAGAGTCTAGGAAGCTCTATACAAAATCAGATTTTTCCACTATTTTCAACTTTAATTTTTTGCATATTTTTATTTAAATTATGAGTTTTTTTTGATTACTTATAAAAAATGTATATTTTTGTGCAATTTTTAATGTTTATAAAACGTAAATGTAAAGCATTAGATAACGGTAGGAAGGGTACAAAATAACTATATTCAGTAAAACTATTCATCCACTTATACGCTAGTTCATGTATTCATGGAAAACCATTGTATCGACGTTTAACTAATAAAATAAAAATTAAATATAATAAATGAATGAGTTTTTATTTTAGTAAAACATGATCTATGATTGTAATGAAAAAGTTTATATGTAAACATAAGCAAAGAAATAAATTTAAAAAGAATATTAAATTAATTTTTTTTGTTTAAAAAGTTCATTAGTGTAAATTTGCACTGCTATTTTAATAGATTTTAATAATTTGATTGGCACTAGGTTACTACAGCACATTGAATCGACAGCTTATGATCGCTGCATAATTGTTTTTCAAATTTAAGATCACTGAGGGGTTGATCGTTGCTTTGATTAAGGTTGAGAACCAGTTTCTTTGCAGCTTAGGCAGAGCTTAGGCAGAAGTAATGTTTTATTTATAATCCTTGAAGAAAACACATCGTTTAATGAAAATTTATCATGAATAAATTTTTCGTGTTTTTTTCGGTTTTTCTTAGGCTTAGGTTTCGCTTACGCTTAGGTTTCGCTTATTCTTAGACTGTTGCTTAGGCTTAGGGTTAGGTTACACTTTGGCTTAGGATTAGGCTTATTCTTAGGTTTTGGTTTGGCTTAGGCTTAGGTTTAGGCTTTTGATTAGGCTTAGGTTAGGCTTAGGTTTTGCTTAGGCTTAGGGTTTGCTTAGAGTTAGGTTTTGCTTAAACTTAGGCTTCGGTTTTGCTCACGCTTAGGCTTAGGTTTCGCTTAGGTTTAGGCTTTTGCTTAGGCTTAGGCCTTTGTTTAGGGTTAGGTTTCGCTTAAGATTAGGCTTAGGTATGCTTAGGCTTAGGTTTCGCTAAGACTTAGGCTTTTTCTTAGATTTAGGTTTCCCTTAGGCTTAGTCATAGGCTTAGGCTTCTGTCTAGGTTTAGGCTTAGGCGTTGAGCGTTAAATGACGTTGAGCGTTGACTGTCCTTAAAGGTGCGGTACCGAGTCAAAGTTTTTGTCTATACTTTCTACTTTAATTTGGTACCTTTATCGTTAAGATTGGTGCAATATTTGTCGAGATATTGCGTTTCCCGTACAAAAAACCAGCAATTTTTTTGCTAAAAATACAATGTGACGGCAAAAAAAGTTGGGCAAACTAAATCAAATCACTGCCGTCGTTTGTTTTTTTATCAAAAAATCTCGGGTTTTTTTTGTACGGGAAAAGCAATATTTTGGCAAATACTACACTAATCTTAACGAACAAGGTATTAAATTAAAGTAAAAAGTAACCCCTTTTTGAGTTCATATTTTGTAATTTAAATTTTAATACCCATTGAGCAACTGTTCAAGTACAGAATTTTCCAGAAACATTTTTGGAGAGTCATAACAAAAATTTATAATACTATATATTATATTAAGGAAAAATATGTCACTCCCTACTAGAAGTGAAACAATTTCGTGCCATTTTTTGAGCACTGCCATTAATTGTCATGCACAAAAAATGGCAAAACAACTGACATTAATTGGACAAGTGTCGTGTAAATGGGCACTGCCTAAAAACTAGCAGTATTTTCGCGAAACCAGACACAACTAGGCAATCACAGCAAACCAAACGGTAGGAATTTAAATACCCACCGAGTTAATGTTTCAACGTATCTTAATATATTTTTAGAAGCGGAGTCACCTGTCGTCAGGACGGTTTTAACCTATAACCGTTTAGACGATTAAAAAAATTTGAGCCCTTTTTAAATAACAAGAACTCGGGTCAATTTTGGAATACATAAAATGGTTATTTAATCGAAAACCGTAGTTACCCCGTTAAAAATTCACAAAAGTACAATTGTAGTTGTAAACTTTTGCCTTCGATTGAGTTGAATTTTAATGAGGTTTTTTTAAAGCAGCAAAAAAATACAAGACACTATAAGTCGTCTTTTCATACATAATGTTTCTTAAAAAACACATTTTTAAATTCATACCAAGCCCTTAAAAATTCAGTATTGAAAATTAGACCCCGTTTCAAGCTTTTTCCATTACCGCTGTTTTTAAAAAAAATTAAAACTTCCCACTAAAAAAAACTTTTAAAATTGAACTTGTAAAGTTAATAACATAAGTCAAAAAAAATCGGGGTAGCTGCGGTTTTTTATCGAAACCCGGTCATGCAGTATGCACCCCAAAAAATGCCACTCTTCCCCATAAAGAAGAGAGCTCGGATTAGTCGTCTGAACGGAGCTAGGTGAAGACCGTCCTGGCGACAGGTGAATCTGCTTCTAAATATATTAAGATACGTTGAAACATTAACTCGGTGGGTGTTTAAATTCCTACCCTTTGGTTTACTGTGATTGGCTGATTGTGTCTGGTTTCGCGAAAATACTGCTAGTGTTTAGGCAGTGCCCATTTACACGACACTTGCCAATTAATGGCAGTTGTTTTGCCATTTTTTGTGCATGACAATTAATGGGAGTGCTAAAAAAATGGCACAAAATTGTTTCACTTCTAGTAGGGAGTGTTATATTTTTCCTTAATATAATATATAGGGCATTCTTCAAGTATAACCCATTCAATTACATGGACTACTTTAGGTATAGACAAACTAACAGTTTAAATCCCTTATTTTTCATAAAAATTAATTAAAATAAAATAGTTTTTTTGATAAATCTTAGAAAAAACACGTAAACCTAAAAATTTTGTCAAGATAAAACTAATGAGCAACCTGAATCGTGGAGTGTAGACCTTAGTTTCCCTAAGGAGCCTAAGCAAAACCTTAAAATCAAACTAAAGTTTAAATTTGGCTTGATTTTTAGGTTTTGCTTAGGTTGCTTAGGAAAACTAGGGTCTACAGTTCACGATCAGGTCATTTATAAGTATTCTTACCATAATTTTCATGAAAAATAAGGGATTTAAACTGTTAGTTCGTCTATACCTAAAGTAGTCCATGTAATTGAATGGTTTATACTTGAAGAATGCCATATATATATAGTATTATATATTTTTGGTCATAACTCCTGAACCACTGGAGATTTTTTAATGAAAAATTTTTGTGAGCTACTGGGGACAGCGGTAAGGTTTTTTACAAAAATAATAAAAATCAAAGACAAAAAGTTTGACTCAGTGCGGTACGTTTAAGCGTTGACTGCCCATAAAATGTGTATATAAACAGAGTAGTTTCTTGTCCATGCTGAAAATTCCATGGCTTAGGAATAAACTTTGAATTGAAATAAAAAACTGTGAACAAGTGCACAGTTTAAATGTTTGGCTTTAAATGTATATATTTTACAAAAAGTACTTTCAAAAACAATGTTCAAAATCCTAATTGCACATGAGAGATTTCGGACTTCACCTTTAATATCAAGAACGGCTATTTAGCGTACACTTTCATGGTGATATTCAAATACGAGAACATCAATAACATATATTTTTTTGCAAAATTTTAATTGTTGCATTACATAGAATTTTAAAATTGATTTTTTAATGTTTATACAAGCAGGGTAGTTTTTTGTCCATACTGGGATGTCCATGGCTTTGAAATAAACTTTGAATTGAAATAGAAAAAAGTGCGGAAAAGTCCAAAATTTGCCTATAAAATTCTATATTTCAAAAAAAGCTAAGGTCAAAACTTGGTAAAGTTTGGATCTTCCCTTTAATATCTCGAGAACGGCTATCAAACGCCGATTAGCATGGTGGTATTTAGATGAGGGACCATCAATAACGTATGTTTTTATGCAAAATTTTAATTGCTGCATTAAAATTTTGATGTATATACAAGTAGGGTAGTTTTCTGTGCATACTGGGATGTCCATGGCTTTGCAATAAACTTTGAATCGAAATAAAAAAACTGCGGACAAAACCAAAATTTAAATGTTTGCCCTTAAAAATCTATATTTTAGAAAAGACCGTTCTAAAACTAGTGTCAAAAATCGGTAAAAATCGAAGTTTTGTATGTGGATTTTGAGAACGGCTATCAAGCTATCAACGGCTGTCTCGAAAACGGCTGCAAATTTTCAGTGAACGTTATGGTGGTGCATTGCTGCACTTTTACCAAGGATTCTACCGTTATTAGTCTGAGATTGGTCCGGGATTATCTAACACCGGCTAGCCCGGGACTAATCTTGCTTTGTGAATCTCAAGTATAGATTTGTATCAATTCGATTCAGAAACGAACACGCTTTTCTGTGTGCACTGAAAAAAATAATTTTTTTTATTCTTCGTTTGTAAATTTTTGTGACAAATTTTTAACAAGATAATTCTTCTATATATTTTAATGCAAGCTGGCAACTCGTTATATTGAAACGAGGAGACATTCAAACAAATAGTTTCCAAAAAAAACACATTTTGGGTCTTAGTGTAATGGGCGGCCGTAGGTAAAGTCACAATAGTTTATACTAGTATTTTAAAAAGTTACTTTTACTTTTACTTAAACTAATAAAGGTAACAAATTATATATTATTTATACTTTTACTTTTACTTGATTTTTAAATTTCACTTAGTTTTACTTGTACTCTTCCTAGAATTTTAAAATTTTAATTATTTTTACTTAACTCTTACTCGGTTTTTTCCAGTAAATACTTAAATTAATTTAAGTACAATTTAAGTAATTTCAACAAGTAAATTCCCTATAAGCTTGTTAAAATTGACCGGCAGAAAAAAAAATTTTGTAAGATGCTAACACGGTAAAAAGCATTTATTTAGACCAAAACACTTATTAAAATGCAAATTTATACAGGAAACTAACAAAATATTTTTAAAATCGAGCTGAGTCTAAAAAAACCGGTGTTTTGCTCCTTTTTAAAATTACTTTTATTATAGTTTTACTCTTACTTTTACTTAAAAGAATAGGTCTTGGTTTTACCTTTACTTTACTTAAATAAAATTTTGACCTTTACTTTTACTTTTACTTCACTTAAATAAAAAAAATCACAAATTACTTTTACTCTTACTTTACTTAAACTAAAATTTTTCAAATTACTTTTACTTTTACTTAAAATAATTAAAAACCAATACTTTCTACAACACAATTTTATACGCAGGTTTAACAATGAGAAGCATTGGCGCACTTATACATTCGCGTTTCAGACGCGTTTTTTGACCTTAAAAATCGCAAAGGATTAATTGGTGCTTTTGAAGTACAATTTAGATGGGTTTTTTTTTCAACCGGCTTGTTCGGTCTAAATTTTTCATTTATTTAATATTTTTAACATTACTTTACAAACTTATTTTACCTCTTTCCTTATTTGCTGCTTCACTTTCAACCGAAAGTCTGTTTATAATATCGTGGGCTGTTTGAAGACTAGTAGCTATAACGGAGTTGATTTCGGCGCAAGCTTGCGCCGCCATTGCTTAAATAGAAAGAACCGACCACTCACTTTATAGACAAAATTTAAAAATGGTTTTTAAAAAATATATTTTCTTAGGCGGCTTAAAACTCAAGAGCGTCCACAGGGTAATTCAACCCCGCAGTACCGCACCAATCATGGCTGGTGCAGGAGCCTCCTAGGGTATTTAGCCCCACAGCACTGTGTTGGAATTCTTGTTTGTCTTGCGTGCGTACGTGCGTCCGTGTGTGTGCGTGCGTGTGCGTGAGTGCGTGTGTGTGTGTGTGCGTCGTGCGTGCGTGTGTATGCGTGTGTGTGCGTGCGTGTGTGTTCTCTAACTCCTCCCTAACCACCGAACTGTTTAAGTTGATTGAGGTATTATTGGAAAGCTTATACCCCAGGCCCAGGGAATGTCGTATGGGGGTTGAATGTTTTTAAATTTTTCATGGACATCTTTACAGTGGACAACACATTTTCACCCTAGGGGGGGAGGGACCCTATGGACTTTGGAACTTAAAAAATTTTTCGTCTCTGATTTGAATTAAAATTATTGGTAAGAGTGATTAACCAACACACACGCACACACACACACGCACACACACCCACACACATTACGTCTATTTAGATAAATATCCATATATGTTTCAGCAGTGATGATATGTTTCGGAGCTAGTGAGCACACGCCAAAACCCGATAAAAAAAACCCCGCCTTTAATAACTTAACCTTTTGTGAAAATAATTCAAAGTATATTTCTAACAGAGCAAAATATTTGC
This sequence comes from Microlaimidae sp. YZB2_3, assembly GCA_030248175.1. Lineage (NCBI taxonomy): Eukaryota > Metazoa > Nematoda > Chromadorea > Desmodorida > Microlaimidae > Microlaimidae sp. YZB2_3. The sequence continues at coordinate 130,219 of JASAMX010010272.1, read as the reverse complement.
ACAAATGTGGCAGATGTGTTTATTTAGTGATGTGTTTATTTATCCTTACCCTCCAGTATCGTGCTCCGGAGCTCCGGCCATTTAAAGCTGAGGGAGCTCCGGAGTTCTATTTACTACTAGACCAGTTGTATTTGTGGGACTATTTTTGTTGATTGAAAGAAGTTTTGGAAAAAATTAAGTTTACAAAAAAATTTTGAGAAAACAATCTATGCCATCAGTTTTTTCATGGAGTTAGTATTAAAACAGAGCGGAGCTCCAGGGGTTGGTCAGGAGCTCCAAAAAGCGGAGCTCTGATCTGGAGAACATTACTACTGTTTATGTAAAGTGAAGTAAAATGGTGCAACTGTCGCCTTTGCTTTTAAACGCCAATAATAGCCAAGAATTCTAATACACTCGGCAAAATTGACAAAACTCGAACACCATTAGAAAGCGTCAAATAAAAAAAGATAGTTTCTTGCAATAACCCTTTAAAATTTTACATATTGAAATAGTTCAGTATTGTTCTAAATTTCTTATAATACGTTGACACTACAATTTTTTTCAATTACCAATCCCCCTGACAAAAGAGGAATTATAACTGGGTAATATTATGTAATCGGTTGTTGGTTCACTGAATAAAAAATCATGAAATCTGGTCCAAATTTTTTATTCAGTGACCAACTGCACTGCACATGCCGCTAGATACTATATTACTACAGTCTGCATAAGTACACCTCGGACTAGTTCACATTCTTTAAATCTAATTATACACCCGGGGGAAATCGTCCCTTTTTCCTGCTCTGTTTATCGAGAATTTTTAATAGCTAAAAAATGTATATCAATTAATATTATAGTGTTTAAAACTTTTTGGTGCATATCATTTCGGAAGCTTTGGCAAAAAATGAAAACCACGCAACAGAAATAACTTGTTTCTATTAATTTTATAGTAATATTTTTTTAAACGCCAATAATAGCCAAGAATTCTAATACACTCGGCAAAATTGACAAAACTCGAACACCATTAGAAAGCGTCAAATAAAAAAAGATAGTTTCTTGCAATAACCCTTTAAAATTTCATATTGAAATAGTTCAGTATGTTCTAAATTTCTTATAATACGTTGACACTACAATTTTTTTCAATTACCTATCCCCCTGACAAAAGAGGAATTATAAATGGGTAATATTATGTAATCGGTTGTTGGTTCACTGAATAAAAAATCATGAAATCTGGTCCAAATTTTTTATTCAGTGACCAACTGCACTGCACATGCCGCTAGATACTATATTACTACAGTCTGCATAAGTACACCTCGGACTAGTTCACATTCTTTAAATCTAATTATACACCCGGGGGAAATCGTCCCTTTTTCCTGCTCTGTTTATCGAGAATTTTTAATAGCTAAAAAATGTATATCAATTAATATTATAGTGTTTAAAACTTTTTGGTGCATATCATTTCGGAAGCTTTGGCAAAAAATGAAAACCACGCAACAGAAATAACTTGTTTCTATTAATTTTATAGTAATATTTTTTTACTTAAAATACAAGTATAATAAAGCGTTTCGCAACAATCACTTTTATATCACAATACAATCAGTGTGACGTGAAAATTTAGAAACAGAAAAAACTGTCTAGTGTGATTAGGTTTGTTTTGTTTTTTCCTTTAACAATGTCATATGCAGATTCTTCTTACAAGCAAACTCTTCTTCTAACAATTGAGAATTTATGGCTTGATGAAATTTTTTACAAAAATAATTATTACTTTTTCAAGATTGGGTGAACTGCAAACTGTTTCATTAGTAATACAAGGATTTATAAATAATTTCAAATACCGGATAAAATTAGCGATATCCGGATAAGTATTGTGCTCTGTGGGAATCAAAGCGTAAGAATGAAAAATGGGACGTAGACTTTAGCGCCATGTAAACAGCGTAAAAATTGATTTTTGCTAAGCGTTGATTTGCTGAAAGTGATTTTATTAAATCGTAAGTTCTGATTTTTCATTGGCAGAATTTTTGGGGCTTTTAACACTGAAAGTTTTTTAAAATGGGACCTTTGCGATGAACAGAAAACTGTTTAAGATTTTGCTTGAGAACAAATAAAAAAGTTTATTTTGGTTTAACATTTAAATTTTAGAAAATGCGCAAAAGGAATAGAATATAAACAATTCATTCTGATTAATAAATAGAAACCATACAGACAAAAATAAAAAAAACGCCATCATAACACAAAATTGATAAAACTAGCACTTGGACGGACTGTTGCATATAAATTGTTTGCAGTAAATTTTCTTATTTCGAAACAGCAAGTAATAATGTAATATGTTTGCTGATTATTTGCTTTTCAGTTACGAATATGATATGCAAGATGGGATATAAAAAATTAATATTATCTTTAAATCCACATCATACGCATAATTTCTTTAAGGATATTGACAATGATAAAATGATTAAATTAAAAAAAAGTTATCACAGATTTGAATCAATCGATGTTATCACCAGCAGAATATTTCGACACAAAAAATTATACGGGAAGTCGAGATTTTTCGTAAAAATCCCCATCTGAATCCTCACCTTCTCCGTCCAGCTAAAAAAAACAAGAAAAGATTCGAAAAACTTGCATTGGTAGATAAGTGTAAAAATTCTCGTTATGTTGACGTTTCAGAACTGCAACCCCGCATAAATGCTAGTTATAAAGTCAAGACAAGCGGTGATGATGCAACTTAACGTATATAGATATGAAGGAGTAAAAAACGAGTTTTGACAAAAAGATTGCAACACATTTAGCTATTTAAAGCTTTTAGGCTAAACAATGGTTCAACCTGTAATCTCTAGTTTCAGTACTTCATTGATTGATGTGCTTCGTTGCACCATTCCCCACTAACTTTACAACAACTTACAAACTTACAAACGTTGTATTTTTCTAACATCAACACAATAATCGAACGTACATTTTTGACACCTATTTTTAAGTCCACCTGAAAATAGAGTTGTGCTAGTTAACTTACTATTTACTAGTGAACTAGTTAACTAGTGCATTATTCGGGCTAGTTAACTTACTAGTTAATTTACTGGTTGATAATTTTGAGCAATTAACTTACTAGTTAACTTACTAGCTTACATTTTTGACCAATTAACTTACTAGATAACTTACTAGTTTATAATTTTAAGCAATTAACTTACTAGTTAACTAGCTAGTTAGCTGGAAAACACTAGTTATTTCAGCCAGTTAAAACATTTTTTGATAAAATAAAATTTATTCTGTCATTATTTTTTCGATTTTCACCGCAGCTGGCTAAAAGTATATAATCTTTATATTAGATAATAAACAATTTGCCATATGGTATAACTTTACCAAATTTTACAGGGAACTGCAGAAATTTAGGGAAAATTACTGTATTTTAAAAAAAAGTAATTTCTTTCACTAAAATCAAGAAATATACACAAAAATACAATATTCTATCTTTAATTAAACAATAAGAGCGCACTATATTGGCAAATGTTACAAATAAACTAAATAAACAAAGTAAAATCTATCTTTTACTGTATTTCAGCTATTAAACAAATACCACTAATAATAGCAACGAAAAAAGTTTACCTCGAACGCGTACGTACGTATTGCCCACAATTGAGGCAATTGTTCTTGATATTAAAATCTTTTTTAAAAAGAGCCTGCTTTCTTACTGGGGCTGACTATGATTGACTTATATCTGGCTGACCTCGTAAATTTGTAAGCATAGGTCACCGAAGGGGGGGGGGGGGGAGGGGGGGTCACCCCACCCCCTACGGCCTCTGAGACCTACCCCCCCTAAGGCCCATTTTTGACCCCTCCCCCCCATCGACCCCTTGAACCCCTGACCCCCCCCCCCTAAGGCCCATTTTTGACCACCCCCCCACCACCAGACAATCCCAAAAAATGCTTAAAAAATGGTCAAATTTCGTCAAAAAATTGTCAATTTTGGTCAAAAAAATGGTAAAAACACCCCAAGCACCCCCGGGTGCTTTTTTTCAAAAAAAAACACCCCGGGGTGTGACCCCCCCCCTGGAGGTCAAAAACCTCCACACCCCGGGGTGTGGACCCCCCCCCCCTGAGCGGTCGAAGGTCGGTGACCTATGTTTGTAAGTAAAAGACCAATCACAATCAAGGATGCCTACTATACTAGAATTATACTATACTATACTACTATACTAGAATTATTTCTGGATTTTATACTATACTATACTATACTATACTATACTAGAATTTAAACCGGACATGCTATACTATACTATACTATACTAGAATTAAAGCCGAGCAATCTATACTATACTATACTATACTAAAATTAAAGGTGTCTTACTAGTATACTAAATTAATTCTAGTATAGCGTTTATACTAAAATTAATTTTAGTATAGCGTTTCTACTAGAATTAATTTAGTATACAAAGCGTACGTACATCACCACAAATCAATAGGTTTGCACGTAGGACATCGGATTTGAAGAGTGCAAAAAATTACCAGCGGGTTCTTTATTGTGTCATGTATGTGTATACGGGGGGGGGGACTTTAACTTTTTTTTTTTTTTTTTTTTTTTTATTCTCATTAATGTGTGTTTGCTGAACTACCGCAGCCGCTATGGCTGCGGTAGAATATTCGACCAAAATTAAATTTTTTTACTCTATCTTTTAGAAATTTAAAGTTTTTTCAAATGATAATAAGTTTCTTTTTTGAAAAAGCGAATTTAAATTTTAGTTGAAAACATTACATAATTTTGTTTTAACCAGTCCAAAAAAACACACGCAAACAAAACTTATGGTTGCACAAACAATTACACAAGTGTTACAAAAATATTTAAAATTGTTATTTTTGTTTTTTTTCAGAAAATTAAAAAATGACTACAATACAACACGTTTTAGAACAATGGTTTTACAAGAATATAAATTCTATATTAAAAAAGCGTTTATATGTATTAATTTTTACATGACTGTTAATAAAAAAGATATATTTTGTTGAATAAAGGAATTAATAAAAGATTTTGATGGATTTTTAGTATGACCTAAAAAATTAATATGACAAACATTTTAGTTTTTAAGTAAGTACTATAGATAGTTGGTATACAAATTTAACACTGTTTTACTATATACTAGAATTAATTTTTTTTAATTTTAGTATACCTGTCTTACTAGTAACGTTACTAGTAAGAAAATTTTAAAATCTATACTATACTATACTATACTAGAATCAAAAGCTCACGTCTTATACTATACTATACTATACTAGAATTAAAACTGCAGGTCTTATACTATACTATACTATACTAGAATTAAAATTTAATTCTAGTAGGCATCCCTGATTATATATCGTTTTTCTTTACAAAAAAATATAGTTTTCAAAAAAATCCACTTTTTTCATTTGCATAATTGAGTTTCGAATTATTTTTGGGAGTTAAAATTTGTTTCATTTGTTCTTTTTTTTATTTAAATATTGTATTCTTAATTGTGTTTATAATAAAGAGGGCACCTTGAACTATCAATTGGTTGGGGGGAAATGGTGAACTTAGATCCGAAAGTGTGAACTCACTGAAATCTATCCCTTCGCCTAAACCAAATCCTAAACCAAACACCAAAACATCTTTTCACTTTCCTCTTCAAGTTCCTATTTTCGCGGCTCCAAGGTCCAAAACTTTCCAAAAGGCTTCAAATTCCTTTTAACGGCGCTAACAACCCCGGACCATTAAATTGATTTAAATCGCGTTTCAATATTATATCTTTTATGTTCAAAGGAGCATCACTGACAACAGAGAGTGCCTAGTGGACTTAGAAAAACAATTTTTATGACATTTTCTTAGCGTTACAAACTTCATGTCTTAAAGGTTACTTTGCAAAATATTCAAATCTGTTGGGCAAGAAATTGGGCGCGCTTTTTTGCATACCAAAATCTATGTTTTTGATTTTTCTTTTTACTATTAATATGATAATTAAAAAAATTATTCAGAATGACAACAAAAACATTTGGCAATTAAGATCAGCTGGTTTTTATTCAAGGTTTTAACTTCCCTTGTATGTTTTTACTTAATTTGGACATAATATATAAGAAAAAATATGTAATAAAATTTATCTTGTTCTAACATAAATTTTTGACAATCCCGAAAGCGCTAATTCTCCACTGTTTAAATTGGTAAAAAAATTAAGATTTAGCGGTTGTCAAAAATTGATATGAGGTTTTTTAAATTCTATTCTTTCTTACTTGTCTATATATCTTTTTTTCCAAATGCCTGAGTGAAGTTGAATACATTAGTTATATAGTTCTCATGTAAATCAACTATTTTATTCGGCTGTTGGTATGATATTTAATTAACAATGTTTTTCAATTACCCTTTTTTGTCAAATTTAGTTAAATAACTAGTGTATTAGTTCAAATTAAAGCCAAAATATCTATTAGAATTTTGAAAAATTAACTTAATTGTTTAAAATTTTAGGAAATTAACTTACTAGTTTAAAATTTTAGAAAATTAACTTACTAGTTAACTTACTAGTTCAAAATTTTGGACCATTAACTTACTAGTTTACTTACTAGTTTAAAATTTTGGACCAATAACTTACTAGTTAACTTACTAGATTATTTTTTTACACATTAACTTACTAGTTAACTTACTAGTTCAAAATTTTGAACCATTAACTTACTAGTTAACTTACTAGCTCAAAATTTTTGATCATTAATTTACTAGTTAACTTACTAGTTCTAATTTTGCTTACTAGCACAGATCTACGCTGAAAACCACCCCCAACAAAGTTTTGGTTTCCAAGGCCCAAAAATGACGCATAATTGGTGTATGACTTTTGTTGGTTTAGCCAATACCCAAAAAGAACCACGTGTCTAAAGTAAAAACGGAACCTTTGAACTAATTTTTAGTGAAAAAACACGAAAACCAGTTGTATTCAACCGTCATAAAAAATTAACCGTTACAATCGTGCTCAAATTTTTAGGAAATACTTGAGAAGCCTGTTCCAACTGCATACCAAGTGGTGTTTCTTATCTCTTACTACTAAAGTTTTACTTTTTTTTTGAGGCCCACCTTTTTTGGCGTATTGGTTGTAACAATGATGTTATTAATGAAAATCACTTTTAAAAGAATTTTAATCAATAGCCAAAGCCTAAGCCTCACTAAACTGATATAAATACCATAATAATCCGCTGTGCGTTTTTGTGATATAACGTTTTAAAGTTCAGGTTTTTTCACCATTCTCAATCATTTTTTATAGGAACACTGTCACAAATCAAATTTCTATGTCGCCTGAAGCGGACTGCTCGTTTAATACCAAAACAACCTAACAAAATTGTTGTATTCGGAGTGCTCCGCTACAAGTCTACGACATTTTTAAATTTTAGATCGATCGGTTCAGTGTTAAAGAAGCAGTCCGGTTCGGGCGATATAAAAAATTGATTGGTGACAGTGCTCTTTTCACAGATTTTATGACAAATTGGTTTTACTTTTTTATGGTCTTCGTTCAGTTACGTATTGCTACGTCTGTTGTAATAGTAAAACAAAAGTTAAGATATGAACCAATCGACCAAAGTCACGTAAAAAAGAATTTGCATACGGTTTGATTAAAAAATGCGTTCGCAACTATGAAAACATCTTAACTTTTGTTGGAAAACCACGCAAAAACTGCTGAAAGTACTATAATAATAATAAAGTAAATATCAACAACGTAAACGACCAATCAACTGCGTGCCAATTATGCTTATGCGCAAATCATTTTTTTGGTGAATTTGGTCGATTCCCAATAATAATTCACAAATTCCCTCTAATAAATTAGTTTTTTGCGACGATTCAAAAAATTAAAAAAATTTTGTTTTTTTGCGACGACGTAAAATTAGTGTTAAAATTTACAGCGGGCAATCAACATATGATGCAGCCCACATTTACCCCATTTTATTATTTTTATTATATTTATATTATATTTATTTTTATTATTTTTTTATTATATTTATTTTTGTATTCTTCGAGAAATTTTTATGGATTGATCAGACAAGATTTAAACAAACCAATAGCCAACGTGTTATAATATTTTGACTGTAATAAGCAACAAAAGTTATACAAAAAATAATATATTTTTTTTTGGCTAAAGTTAAAAAAATGCTCCTGAAGCATAAAGTCTGGTTCATACTTCGTCGTATAAAGTGTCCAGAAAACAAAACAAAATTAAAAGCTTCGCGATTTTCAGTGACTTAAAAGAATTTTTTGGATTTTTTTTGTTGTATTTTTGGCTTTTCGGCTTATAAAGAAAGAGACATAAAAAGTTTTTAAAGCTCAAAAAGTAATCTTAGGTTGGCCAAAATCAAACTTTTGAATTTTGTCTTTTGAACACTGTGGAAAAAGTATGTTTCGTGCGGACAAAAGTCCTATTAGAACCTAGAAGCCGTGCAAAAATAAAGAAAATTCGAAAAATTTGAGGTCTACGTGTAGAAAATTAATTAAGGCTTAGTTCTAGGCTCAGATAAGATAATAGATTTAAATTTAGGTTTCACTGACGTTTAAAATAGAGGGTTCCCAATTATGAACAAGGGGAATTTCAAACCGTCTTGGATATTGTTTTTTTTATTTACTAGATTTATTTGCAAGGTGGAATATACTAATTTCTTTTTATAATCCAAAAAAATACCTAAACCAATCGCAAAAAGTGGATGTTAAAGTATAATTATATTCTTGCAAAAGTAAATTTTCGGGAAATATATGATTTACTTTCGCAAGCTATCCATATTCGGTTCCAAAATCCATTTTTACCTTTTCTCAAATCTTTCAAAATAAGATATTGCATTTCCAAAATAAGACACCCAAAGAAATAAATGTTATATTAACTGAAACTGGTCTTACTAAAAACAACATAATAATCTATCCAATTTATTCGTTAAGTAAATATCTGCTGTGTCGATAACTGTTCACTGCGCTATAAAATAAAATTTTTTCGCAAATGTAACGCTATATTTTCACCACGTTAGACAGTTTGACATACGAATTTAATTTGTTGACTTAACACTTCATATGTTAATGTTTTAGCAATAATTCCTCATCGGCCTTTTTACTAGAATCTTCTTCTTCTTCTGTTGATTCTTGTGACTCGGAAGGCTGAAAATTTTTCGGTGGAGAAAGGATTCCTTTGTCAATCAAACTGTACGCCATATCTACAACCGACTGTTCTGGTTTTACCGGATCCGTAATATCCAAAAGCAGGATCATCTAAAACGGATAAAAATTTTAAATCACGATAGTCAAAACCCTTTCATTTAAACGGAAGTTGTTCGGTGTTAAATATTTTTACAGAGTTTTGATGTTATAGAATCACTTTTAGCCAATAAGCGCTCAAGTAAAAAGAAGATCTTTCATTCATAGGGGATCAATTTTTCACAAGCGCTTTGGCTAAAACAGCTCTTTCTACAACCATTCCCACAGAGCAAAGCATATATGACGTCATCACGAATAATATAACATTTTGAGGGGGTCCTTAAAATCTTGACGGTGATTAATTTCCTTGTTTTTTAGACAGCAGGAACGAAAGTTTAACTGCAAATAAAAGAAAAATCGATAAAATGTTTATTGTATACATTACATCAGTAATTTTTTGCAACGATAGGGCGATGATAATTCGAAATCGCCGAAATACGTGGCAATAAATTATTGATATAATTTTCTTGTTTTTTTACGATATATTATCATTTTCCACACAATTGATATTGTTATAAAAAATAACACGTTTTAAAGCTCCCGAAATGGAAGGTACTAGTCGTGATTTGCAGTTATACGTTTTGTTCCGTTGAAATCAAGGTGGAAGTAGCTAAAAATTGGAGATGTTGTCCTTTGCCAGTAACCAAAGTTTCGTTTAACCCTGGTTGGTTCCATCCGGCACGCTCCTCGCCTTGCTCACCCCCTCTTCCCACTCTCGACGAGATCAGCAACCGCTGCGGGGTTCGCCGAAAGGTCCTCTGGTCCCAAGGTCGTGTTAATGTTTGTACATGTGAAAAGATGTTGTGTTGTGTGTATTTGTGTTTTGCATAGCGGGCAGTTTGGCGATGTGTGGGATTGATTTTGTGTAGGTAAAAATAGAGGAAAAGAGATTTCCCCGCCCTGAGTTAGGCGAGGGTTTTCGTAATCAGGTGAAAAATTGGAGATCGTCACGTTCATTGGAGACCAGTTTTTTCTCAGTACACATTGGCTGAAAGTGATTCTATAGTGTCATAATTCTGTAGATATCTTTAAAACTGAACAATTTCCGTTCAAACGGGAGGTTTTCGAACATTGTTATGTTTTTATAATAATATTACAATCAATCGTGGTATGATCACTTTATTTGATTATTAAATATTTTGCTAAAATCACTTTTACTTTACTGCGACCATTTCTGTTCAGGTGCAATCAATCGTACACGCAATTTTAAGATTTCTATATATGCTATATGGCCACAGTGACAGTGCATTTAACAATAAACAAGAAGAAATATAAAAAACGTTAAACAAGAATCAAATAAGCGGATAATAGTGTAAAAAAACCGAAATATTAAATAATTTATTATATTAATTTATAATTTACATGTTTACAAAATCGCGTTTAAACATAATATTTTTTAATCTCTAATAAGAGATATACTTGTTGGAATTTGTCGGTAAAATAGCTGTTGCTATTTTACCGTAACATGTAGCTACACTGTATGTAGTTTTTAGCGTAGTATGTAACATGTAGCTAAAACAATATTACTAAAATGCTTATGTCTACTAAATATAACATAAAAATGTAGCATTCAAATTTTAATTTAAAAAAAAATTCAATTAAAAAAAAAACAACAAATGATGTTGAATTGAATTTTACTTTTTCATTGTCCACTCTGAAAGTGAGTGGAATGTCTGGCATAACTTGCTTGAGAGTTTTGTCGAACACGCAGGTGTTCGCCTGTTGGGACACCGTGTTCATCGCCCACAACACCGCGTAAGGAGCTTCTTTCGTCGGCAAATAGTATCCTAAAGCGTGAAAATAGAAGAAGTAGATAAAGCATAAAGAACATGACAATCCATCAAAATAACGTTAGAAATATTGAGTTGCGCAAAATGCGTTCGCAACTTTTGAATTACCTACTGAGGTGAACATTTTACGGAAAGACCAATAAGCTGCGCGCCGACTATTGTTATGCAAATTAATCCACATCCTACGAAAATTATCCTTACGTGACTGGTTGATTGCATTTTAATTATAAACACAAATTCGTGATGGTTTATTAAAGTTCCGAAAAACCCCACTTTATAAAAATGATTTTAAAAAATTTAGTATTAAGCGTATACTTATCGATTAAACAAAAAGTCAGCAATTATCGAAAGCCGTGCCCCAAACTTAAAAAAAATTAAAAATAAACAAATAAACAGATGAAAATTACCCGTTCCGGTATAGTTGCCTTCTCCTCGTCTACAACCATGAAACCTTCGTGAGACCTATGTCATACTTCCGTCACACATAAATTTTTTTGCGCCAATAGTGCCCAGTGAGCGAGCAAATTGAAATAGTTAAAAAGCTAAGGTGGCAATATGCAGATTTTTTTCACGGATACAGTGTATTACGTAGGATATTACATGTTGCAAAAATTCGCCTATTGCTACCGTATAGCTTTAACCATTTCAATTTGCTCGCTCAATGGGCACTATTGGCGCAAAAAAAGTTATATGTGACGGAAGTACGATCTAAGTCGTGCGAATAGTTTACCGCGGTAAGGTTTACGTACGATATTTGTCATAAGAAAATACCACAATCGTGAGACGAAAGTTTTTAACTTTGTCGTACGAAGGTTTCACGGTTGTAAGGGGGAAAAGGCCTTCACGGGAACGGGTTAATCAAATAATGGATTGTCAGATTTTATTACAAATAACTATCCATAAAGCCTTGAAATTAAAATCAAAACCATAAAAACAGGCTGTTGGGAATAGCTTGATTTTAACCATCGCACACATAATGAGTGTAATGATGATGTGTGTTGTGCGTTGTTCATGACACAGTTATTGAGACATACTTACCTTGACAATCAAACTCTTTCGCCAGTGCAACTGAAATATTACGGAGAGATATTACACCATTATGCAAAATAATTCGTTGACCTAAAAAAATAAAAAAAAATGTTTTTAAAGAGCATATAATAATTAATAATGATTATTACGCTAAACAAGTTTTTGTGCAAATTAAGCTAAAAAAGCACTCAACGGAGTGCATGTTATTTTTCTTCCTTGTTTCAGTCTCACGCTCACCCAAACAAAAATTTTGACAGTTTTTTTAAATTTTTTCATTATCTAATTTTACTCAGGTTTGAATCTATAAAAATGAATTTTTATACTCTCTGTCGGCTGGAAAGATAAAAGATTCCAAGAAAGCTGAAGGTAAAACTATGTATATATTGAGCTTTTTTTAGTTTTGTAAAAAAATTATTAAAAAAATTCAAAAACTAGCCTTGAAAAATGTTTTAAGAGTAGAGCAGGAAAAAGGGGCGATTTCTCCCCGGGCGTATGTTTAGACTAAAAAGATATGGACTACAATTTTAAGATCAAGTATCGAATAAAAAAAACTGCTGGTACGTTATGCTGTTATACAACAAAATTGCTTATTTTATTCAGTGTTGTGTTTGATTGCGAAGTTAACACCGAATAACCAACCTTGCCGTTTAATTTTTGCAGTATTACATGATTCGGCGCTGCAGCAAAAGTGGTGAAAGAGGTATAAAAAATCAATATTTGTTCTATACCCACTACCACCACAACAACTCTCACAATATGCACAGTACCTAGTACTACATTTAACACTGCCAGAATTCTAATGGTAATAAACGTTTTAAACTTCTTTTACCTGAGGTTTCCTGGTCTTCCAAACAGGTGAGGTGAGCTTTGGCAACATCCCTAACATCCATACAAGCCAACCGTAATCTCGGTATCATAATTATTTGCCTTTTTAGCAACCGCGAGATTACCTATAAAAGATGACCCACCTTCTTTAAAAAATGAAATTATTTTTTTAAAAACCGCGATGTTACCGACTTAATAATCAAACTAAAATGAGTTTTTACACAAAAAAATCCAAATTGGTTATTTGAAAATGTGAACAAGCCAGAACCGATAAATCAAGTTATTCTGACATTGTTCGGTATGATAGTGTACATTATTATTTCCAAAAAAAAAAAACTAAAACGGTTGCTACGGAATTATATCAAGAATGTCCTTTTTTTTAGATTATTTATTAGTGATGTGCCCCGCCCGGAGCTCTCCGAGCCCCTAAGCTTCGAAGCAGAACTCCGTTTTTAGGAGTTCCTAAGCAAACCCCCGGCGCTTCGATGGTCCGCAGATCCGCCTTATACTTTTTTTACTAAATTCATAAATAATGAGTGATGCTATAAAGAGTGATACTATAGATTATTTTTGTCAAAAATTTTTTGTAAATTATTTTTTTAAAACTTATTTAAAACTTAGAAATAGTTTAAAAAATGCAAATAAACAAGCTTTGAATGTTATTTAAGCTGAAATAAGTTTAAAATAGCTCGTTTAAGGGGCGTGCTCCCGGAGCTCACTCCGCTTTAAATGGCCTAAGCTCCAGAACACACTGATATTGGAGGGTAGGAACATCACTATTATTTATTTATTATCTACTTAAACACGAGTATGCGATCGTAAAGCAACCAAGTTTGATTCTTTTTGGCTGTGCAGACCCCTGTGATTATTATTTTGTTTTTAACTGTTTGTATAAAGACATAATTCCTATCATGAGTATAAACCTATGATTTTCAAAGATAATTTGGATCTATTATATTTTTGACATAATTCTTTAATAATAAACTTCAAAAATCCCTCACTTGAATGCTAAAGCGGTCCCGTCAGAAACGCGAAAAAACTGGGAAAGGAAGTGGAGGAAATTTATTCATTTTTTTCTGAACAAATTCGGATGAAAAAGTTCGGTTAGATATTTATGTCATGATCTTTTAAATAATTTTGCTCAGCATTGCATTGTAATATAACTAAAAATTATATTCTACCAACGATTTCGGCTTTTGCAATTTTTTGGAAAAACGGCACATAAGCTTTTCTAGAAAACTGTTTTTAAAAATAAGTTACAAATTGACATATTTGTTGACCCAACTAACTGGATTCTTTATTATATATAAATTATCTAATAAATTGCAGAACGTGTCCTAACCGTTTAGTTTTTTATAGTTAGAAGCGGTTTTTTCTTGGAAGATTGCTTTTATGTAGAATGAAACATTTGAGAGAGTTCTTTCGTGCTTTCTTCTGTAGTCTGGTTCCAAAGATTTGGTATACCGCCTAAAATCGTGATTTCAAGTCCTAGTAGGGTAACTGACTTAATTTCGGCCACGCCTTAATTTTGGCCACCGATTTAGGGTGTTAGAAAATTGGCGTATGTTTAAAACACAAAAGAACTAGCACAAAAATAACTGGATTAATGTTGAATAAAGTGTTTTTGCAATTTTTTTTTATTTTTGTTATTCTACATTATCAACACTTTTATACAAAAAGTGAATTTTTTGCGATTTTCCTAATTTTTGCTTTTTGTTTAAACTGCATCAAATTTAGAACGAAGCATTTTATAACTTTAAAATAACTTCCATTTAAGGCTCAAAGTTGTTAATTTTCATGTTTTGGTATCTTCTTCAAAATCATTTTGCAATGCGTTTAACTAACTGCGCATTTTAAGATTCCATTAATTTCGCCACCTGAAAATTTAGGTGAAAGAACCTGCCGTTTTTCGCTGTTTTTAAATATCATTGTACTACCGTTTTTATAAAGAATTTTTTTGCTCGTTTGTTTTTGTTTTGAAGTTTTTTAAGCCAAAAATAAAAATTGAACAAAAAATACAAATTATTAAAACTTGGTTTTTTAAGGTTTTGACATAATTATTTAAAGTCTTGCTAATAACTATTAAAGTTCGCAAACGGGAAAAATTAAGTTATATGTACCAAGAACAATACCTAAATTTGCAACCTTTAGAAATTTTTATTGTTTGTTTTAAAGCAATAGTTATGGCCAGTTTTTTGTAGGTGGCCGAAATAAATGGCACGCGCCTTAACTTCGGCCACTTTAAAAAAAAGTTTAAACCTTCACTGATTTTTAAGTGTAACAGAAATATTCAAATTTTGCACTGGAATAACAAATATAGCTATTGTTTGATTTTAGGCCAAATTTTGGCTTGATTGAAAAAGGCAGAAAAAAACTTATTCAAAAAAATAAAAAAAGGTGGCCGAAATTAAGTCAGTTACCCTAATAGGAATTGAAACATTAAGGATTTTAGGCGGTCATACTCCAAATCCGTTTGGAACCAGACTGACAGAAGAAAGCTGGACGAAAGAACTCTCTTCAAATGTTTCCTTCTACCAAAAAGCCAAAACTATCCAAGAAAAAACCGCTTGGGACTTCGTAAAAAACATAAACGGTTCGGACACATTCTGAATTTATTAGATAATTTGATATATAATAAAAAATCATTAGTTTTCGGGTAACTTATAAACTATATGTCAAACTTTTTTTGTAAATTATTTTTAACAACAGTTTTATAGAAAAGCTTATGTGCGCGTGTTTCCTAAACCAAAGGTTGTTAAAAAGCCGAAAACGTTGGTAGCAGGATAAATTTTTAGTATATTACAGAGTGAAGGGGGCAAAATTATTTAAAAGATCATGACATAAATATCTAACCGACCCTTTTTCATCCGAATTTGATTTCAGAAGAAAATATGAATAAATTTGCACTCACTTCCTTGTGCCCAGGATTTTTGATTGGCCCGGTGCTGTACTCTGACGAAGACAGCTTTAGCATTCAAGTGAGGGATTTTTGAAGTTTATTATTAAAGAATTATGTCAGAAATATTAATAGATCCAGTATTTTAATTATCTTTGAAAATCATAGGTTTATACTCATGATAGGAATTTATCATTCTTATACAAACAGTTAAAAACAAAATAATAATCACAGGGATCTGCACAGCCAAAAAGAATCAAACTTGGTTGCTTTACGATCGCATACTCGTGTTTAAGTAGATAATAAATAAATAATAGTGATGTTCCTACCCTCCAATATCATGCTCTGGAGCTTAGGCCATTTAAAGCGGAGTGAGCTCCGGAGTTCCGCCCCTTAAACGAGCTATTTTAAACTTATTTCAGCTTAAATAACATTCAAAGCTTGTTTATTTGCATTTTTTAAACTATTTCTAAGTTTTAAATAAGTTTTAAAAAAATAATTTACAAAAAATTTTTGACAAAATAATCTATAGTATCACTCTTTATAGCATCACTCATTATTTATGAATTTAGTAAAAAAAGATAAGGCGGATCTCCGGACCATCGAAGCGCCGGGGGTTGTTCAGGAACTCCTAAAAACGGAGTTCTGCTTCGAAGCTTAGGGGCTCGGAGAGCTCCGGGCGGGGCACATCACTAATAAATAATCTAAAAAAAAGGACATTCTTGATATAATTCCGTTGCAACCGTTTTAGTTTTTTTTTTTGGAAATAATAATGTACACGATTACACCGAACAATGTCAGAATAACTTGATTTATCGGTTCTGGCTTGTTCACATTTTCAAATAACCAATTTGGATTTTTTTGTGTAAAAACTATTTTAGTTTGATTATTAAGTCGGTAACATCGCGGTTTTTAAAAAAATAATTTCATTTTTTAAAGAAGGTAATCATCTTTTATAGGTAATCTCGCGGTTGCTAAAAAGGCAAATAATTATGATACCGAGATTACGGTTGGCTTGTATGGATGTTAGGGATGTTGCCAAAGCTCACCTCACCTGTTTGGAAGACCAGGAAACCTCAGGTAAAGAAGTTTAAAACGTTTATTACCATTAGAATTCTGTTAGTGTTAAATGTAGTACTAGGTACCGTGCATATTGTGAGAGTTGTTGTGGTGGTAGTGGGTATATAACAAATATTGATTTTGTATACCTCTTGCACCACTTTTGCTGCAGCGTCGCATCATGTAATACTGCGAAAATTAAACGGCAAGGCTGGTTATTCAGTGTTAACTGCTCAACCAAACACAACACTGAATAAAGTAAGCAATTTTGTTGTATAAGAGCATAACGTACCAGCAGTTTTTTTATTCGATACTTGATCTTAAAATTGTAGTCCACATCTTTTTAGTCTAAACATACGCCCTGGGAGAAATCGCCCCTTTTTCCTGCTCTACTCTTAAAGCATTTTTCAAGGCTAATTTTTAAATTTTTTTAATAATTTTTTTACAAAACTAAAAAAAGCTCAATATATACATAGTTTTACCTTCAGTTTTTTTGGAATGTTTTATCTTTCCAGCCGACAGAGGGTATAAAAAATTCATTTTTATAGATTCAAACCTGAGTAAAATTAGATAATGAAAAAATTTTTAAAAAACTGTCAAAATTTTTGTTTGGGTAAGCGTGTGACTGAAATAAAGAAGAAAAATAACATGCACTCCGTTGAGTGCTTTTTGTTTAGCTTAATTTGCACAAAAACTTGTTTAGCATAATAATCATTAATAATTATTATGTGCTCTTTTAAAACATTTTTTTTATTTTTTTTTAGGTCAACGAATTATTTTGCATAATGGTGTAATATCTCTCCGTAATATTTCAGTTGCATTGGCGAAAGAGTTTGATTGTCAAGGTAAGTATGTCTCAGTAACTGTGATATGATATGAACAACGCACAACACAACACACATCATTATTGCACTCATCATGTGTGCGATGATTAAAATCAAGCAATTCCCAACAGCTTGTTTTTATGGTTTTAATTTTTATTTCAAGGGTTTTATGGGTAATTATTTGTAATAAAATCTGACAATCCATTATTTTGATTAACCCGTTCCCGTGAAGGCCTTTTTCCCCTTACAGCCGTAAAACCTTCGTACGACAAAAGTAAAACCTTCGTCTCACTCACGATTCCATCTGTTTATTTGTTTATTTTTAAAATTTTTTTGTAAGTTTGGGCACGGCTTCCGATAATTGCTGACTTTTTGTTTAATCGATAAGTATACGCTTTATACTAATTTTTTTAAAATCATTTTTATAAAGTGGGGTTTTTCGGAACTTTAATAAACCATCACGAATTTGTGTTCATAATTAAAATGCAATCAACCAAAGTCACGTAAGGATAATTTTCGTACGATGTGGATTAATTTGCATAACAATAGTCGGTGCGCAGCTTATTGGTCTTTCCGTAAAATGTTCAGCTCAGTAGGTAATTCAAAAGTTGCGAACGCATTTTGCGCAACTCAATATTTCTAACGTTATTTTGATGGATTGTCATGTTCTTTATGCTTTATCTACTTCTTCTATTTTCATGCTTTAGGATACTATTTGCCGACGAAAGAAGCTCCTTATGCGGTGTTGTGGGCGATGAACACGGTGTCCCAACAGGCGAACACCTGCGTGTTCGACAAAACTCTCAAGCAAGTTATGCCAGACATTCCACTCACTTTCAGAGTGGACAATGAAAAAGTAAAATTCAATTCAACATTTGTTGTTTTTTTTCAATTGAATTTTTTTTTAAATTAAAATTTGAATACTACATTTTTATGTTATATTTAGTAGACATAAGCATTTTAGTAATATTGTTTTAGCTACATGTTACATATTACGCTAAAAACTACATACAGTGTAGCTACATGTTACGGTAAAATAGCAACAGCTATTTTACCGACAAATTCCAACAAGTATATCTCTTATTAGAGATTAAAAAATATTATGTTTAAACGCGATTTTGTAAACAATGTAAATTATAAATTAATATAATAAATTATTTAATATTTCGGTTTTTTTACACTATTATCCGCTTATTTGATTCTTGTTTAACGTTTTTTATATTTCTTCTTGTTTATTGTTAAATGCACTGTCACTGTGGCCATATAGCATATATAGAAATCTTAAAATTGCGTGTACGATTGATTGCACCTGAACAGAAATTGTCGCAGTAAAGTAAAAGTGATTTTAGCAAAATATTTAATAATCAAATAAAGTGATCATACCACGATTGATTGTAATATTATTATAAAAACATAACAATGTTCGAAAACCTCCCGTTTGAACGGAAATTGTTCAGTTTTAAAGATATCTACAGAATTATGACACTATAAAATCACTTTCAGCCAATGTGTACTGAGAAAAAACTGGTCTCCAATGAACGTGACGATCTCCAATTTTTCACCTGATCACGAAAACCCTCGCCTAACTCAGGGCGGGGAAATCTCTTTTCCTCTATTTTTACCTACACAAAATCAATCCCACACATCGCCAAACTGCCCGTTATGCAAAACACAAATACATACAACACAACATCTTTTCACATGTACAAACATTAACACAACCTTGGGACCAGAGGACCTTTCGGCGAACCCCGCAGCGGTTGCTGATCTCGTCGAGAGTGGGAAGAGGGGGTGAGCAAGGCGAGGAGCGTGCCGGATGGAACCAACCAGGGTTAAACGAAACTTTGGTTACTGGCAAAGGACAACATCTCCAATTTTTAGCTACTTCCACCTTGATTTCAACGGAACAAAACGTATAACTGCAAATCACGACTAGTACCTTCCATTTCGGGAGCTTTAAAACGTGTTATTTTTTATAACAATATCAATTGTGTGGAAAATGATAATATATCGTAAAAAAAACAAGAAAATTATATCAATAATTTATTGCCACGTATTTCGGCGATTTCGAATTATCATCGCCCTATCGTTGCAAAAAATTACTGATGTAATGTATACAATAAACATTTTATCGATTTTTCTTTTATTTGCAGTTAAACTTTCGTTTCTGCTGTCTAAAAAACAAGGAAATTAATCACTGTCAAGATTTTAAGGACCCCCTCAAAATGTTATATTATTCGTGATGACGTCATATATGCTTTGCTCTGTGGGAATGGTTTAGAAAGAGCTGTTTTAGCCAAAGCGCTTGTGAAAAATTGATCCCCTATGAATGAAAGATCTCCTTTTTACTTGAGCGCTTATTGGCTAAAAGTGATTCTATAACATCAAAACTCTGTGAAAATATTTAACACCGAACAACTTCCGTTTAAATGAAAGGGTTTTGACCATCGTGATTTAAAATTTTTATCCGTTTTAGATGATCCTGCTTTTGGATATTACGGATCCGGTAAGACCAGAACAGTCGGTTGTAGATATGGCTTACAGTTTAATTGACAAAGGAATCCTTTCTCCACCGAAAAATTTTCAGCCTTCCGAGTCACAAGAATCAACAGAAGAAGAAGATTCTAGTAAAAAGGCCGATGAGGAATTATTGCTAAAACATTAACATATGAAGTGTTAAGTCGACAAATTAAATTCGTATGTCAAACTGTCTAACGTGGTGAAAATATAGCGTTACAGTTGCAAAAAAATTTTATTTTATAGCGCAGTGAACAGTTATCGACACAGCAGATTTTTACTTAACGAATAAATTGGATAGATTATTAAGTTGTTTTTAGTAAGACCAGTGTCAATTAATATAACATTAATTTCTTTGGTGCCTTATTTTGCAAATGCAATATCTTATTTTGAAAGATTTGAGAAAAGGTAAAAATGGATTTTGGAACCGAATATGGATAGCTTGCGAAAGTAAATCATATTATTCCACCTTGCAAATAAATCTATTAAATCAAAAAAAAAGAATATCCAAGACGGTTTGAAATTCCCCTTGTTCATAATTGGGAACCCTCTATTTTAAACGTCAGTGAAACCTAAATTTAAATCTTTTATCTTATCTGAGCCTAGAACTAAGCCTTAATTAATTTTCTACACGTAGACCTTAAATTTTTCGAATTTTCTTTATTTTTGCACGGCTTCTAGGTTCTAATAGGACTTTTGTCCGCACGAGACATACTTTTTCCACTGTGTTCAAATAACAAAATTCAAAAGTTTGATTTTGGCCAACCTAAGATTACTTTTTGAGCTTTAAAAACTTTTTATGTCTCTTTCTTTGTAAGCCGAAAAGCCAAAAATGCAACAAAAAATCCAAAAAATTCTTTTAAGTCACTGAAAATCGCGAAGCTTTTAATTTTGTTTTGTTTTCTGGACACTTTATACGACGAAGTATGAACCAGACTTTATGCTTCAGGAGCATTTTTTTAACTTTAGCCAAAAATAAATATATTATTTTTGCTATAACTTTTGTTGTTATGAACAGCCAACATATTATAATATGTTGGCTATTGGTTTGTTTAAATCTTGTTGTTTAATCCATAAAATTTCTCGAAAATACAAAATAAATATAATAAAAAAATAATAAAAATAAATATAATATAAATATAATAAAAATAATAAAATGGGGTAAATGTGGGCTGCATCATATGTTGATTGCCCGCTGTAAATTTTAACACTAATTTTACGTCGTCGCAAAAAAACAAAATTTTTTTGAATTTTTGAATCGTCGCAAAAAACTAATTTATTTAGGGAATTTGTGAATTATTATTGGGAATCGACCAAATTCACCAAAAAAATGATTTGCGCATAAGCATAATTGGCACGCAGTTGATTGGTCGTTTACGTTGTTGATATTTACTTTATTATTATTATAGTACTTTCAGCAGTTTTTGCGTGGTTTTCCAACAAAAAGTTAAGATGTTTTCATAGTTGCGAACGCACTTTTTAATCAAACCGTATGCAAATTCTTTTTTACGTGACTTTGGTCGATTGGTTCATATCTTAACTTTTGTTTTACTATTACAACAGACGTTTATTAGAAATTAATAAAAATATTGTAAAATTATAAATAAAAAATAGTGTAAAAATGCATCGAAAACTTGGTCTTTAAAAATAAAACAAAACAAAAAACTTTATTATCAAAAGTACGTAATAAATATCAAAATAAAAAATTTGCACTTTGTACTAATTTTTGTTACTATGCAGCTTGCATCATGACACGAAATTTACTCACCGATATGCAAATTGCAGCACACTTAGCAGTTGCTTTTCTTGATATCACTTTCGCTCTGGACATACAAAGGATACAATATCGTATTTAAACGAATTTAAACTGCAAAATTAAATAAAACAAAACCATCATTAAAAACTTATAACAAACTTTGTTTTATTTTATAATAATCATAAATATGGCATATACAAGATGCTATATTTTGTTTATTATGCGTATGTATAGGCCACCTAGATTCTTATATGCTTTGTGCTAAGATATTTTATTTTCTAGTGAGCCAAAGTTTATTTTTCTCAAAATAATAAAATTTAGCTGTTACACAAAACCTAAATTTAACTAAAATTTATAAAAAAGTATCATCATGAATAAAATTTAAATATCTAAAATTATTTGTTTAATTTTAATCAAAACTTGTGTTTATAAATTTTTTTAGATAAAAATCTAACTTTCAATACGTACTATTATTTAAATCATGCAGTATTTTGTACGATGTGCGAACTTTGTTTTTATATTACATCTTAAAACATCTTCTCGTCAACATCTCGTCTTCGACAAGTTTATTTTTGGATGTAATTTATTAATTAATTTATAAACGTACTTTTCAAACGAGTTTTCCCTCAAAACAATAAAATTTTTCTTAATTCTTAGATTTAGATTAGGCTCAGCAAAAAAAAAAAAGTTTTTAGTTTTCAACTCAAAGACCACAATACAAACTAATCACGATATTTTTGCTTGGTTTTTGAGTTTTGCTTAGGCTTGGGTTTTTAGTTTTTAAGAGGAACATCATCAAATAAACGTTCATTATGGTAATAGTTTTGCTTGATTTTGGAGTTTTACTTAGGCCTTTGGGGAAAAAAGGTTTTCAATTTATGGTTTTAGTCAAAAAATACGGAAAACTCGTCTTTTTTAAACCTAGGTTTATACAGCCAAAAGGCGAGTTTTCTTAACACGAGATGTTTTGCACAAATAGCTTTCTTTTCTGAAAACAAGATTTTAAAAGACGTAATATACGAATGTTCCGGCAACCTTTTCGATGATTATAGTAGTCCATGGTTTGGTTGTATACAAAATTTCTTACGAAATACAAAAAAAAAATTAAACAAACAAACAGAAGAAGGAAACTTTCTAATTTTGAGAGGCAAGCACTAAAAGACACCTACCACACCTACTACACCTACTACACCGACCGACCTAAACTAAGCTTACCTAAGCTTGTTACTAAAAATTTCCCTAAGCAACCTAAGCAAAACCTTAAAATCAAGCTAAATTTAATGTTTTGTTTGATTTTGAGGTTTTGCTTAGGTTGCTTAGGTCGGTCGGTGTAGTAGGTGTAGTAGGTGTGGTAGGTGTCTTTTAGTGCTTGCCTTTTGAGAGCAATTAGCTCTATATTTTTTTATAATTAAAATTAAGAGGTCTTAGCTGAGAAGACAAGTCAACCTTGTTGGAGCCAGGACCAATTTTTAATCAGGTAAATTTTCTTAATAAAAACGAATGTGGATGATGACGCCATCATCAATCAAAGGTCAGTATTTAATTTTGTAACTTTTTAGGTTTGTTATTAATAGGCAATAAAAAATTTATGCATTTTTCGTGTTTTTTAATAACTTAATAAAGTATATATTATAAACATTTTTCTAATCTCTAAAATATAATTACAGACCTGTGCACGGTTTGAAAATGCCCCCCCCCCGCTTTATTGGAGGATTTGCTTCCCCTCCCCCGTTTTATTGCCCCCCTCGGAAAAATAAAAAAGTACCCAAAAATTAAAACGCCATGTTTTACCTATTATAACGCCATGTGGTTGTTTGTGTTTGATTTTCTATTTATTTTTTTTGTTTTTTTTTATGTTCTTGTTTTTTTCGTTTTTGCTCTTTTATTTCCCTCTCTGTTTTTGTGTTCGCTTGCATTTGTTCCCCGGGTGCTGTGCGCGGGGCTGTGTAGGGAGTTTGTGCGGGGGGGAGGGAAGAGCAGCTCAGTCGTCGTCAGTGGGTGGGTGGGGGGGGGTGCCCCCCGTGGGAGAGCGTGGGCGACCGCGTGGGCTCGTCGCCGTATTCTAGAGATATATATATATCTAGATAATAATATATATTTGTTGTCTCTTAAAGGTTCTTTTTTTTTTTCTTTTTTGTGTTGTTGTTTTTTTTATTAATTTTATCTTGGGGTTTTTCTTGGCGCGTGTTTGTGTTGAATTTTTGTGTGTTTTTTTTTTTTTTTTTTCGCGAGATATTTTTTTTACCTTAGTGTTTTGTTTTTTTTTTTTAGATTAATATGTTTTTTTAATTAATTAGTTTGAAATATATATATATATAAATATATATTTATGATAAAGATAAAGATAAAGATTTATTTTCTAGAGTACATTAGAACATGATAAAAAAAATAAACACAAATGTTTTTAATTAGTGTTACAAAATACAGTGTTAATGCAACCCAGTTGAGTTACAATAACAAACACCGAGAGAAAAAAAATTACATAATATACATAAAAAGTATTACAAAGGCAGACCTGGCTCGCTAGAAAAGAATGACTAAAGGCTTTAAATTATAAAGCTCTTCTTTTAGTCATTTAGTAATCTATTACAAGTTTACCACTGCTATAAGGATTTTTTAAATTGATACAATGTTTTGGCACATACTTGTGCTTCACTTAGCAAATTCCATTTATTTGTGACTCTATTAAAGAAACTGTATTTTTTGCAATTTAGCTTACAATGTTTAATTTTGATCTTTTTTGAATGCCCCCTAGTTGGATTTTCATTTATCATAAAATATTTATCTGGATTTAAATTTACCAAACCATTTATTATTTTGAATGTTTCAATTAAATCTATTTTATCTCTACGTTCTTCTAAAGTCTTCAATTGGAGTATGCTTAATCTATTGTTATATCCATTATCAAACATATTACATCTTTTAAATAATCTTTTAGTAAATTTTCTTTGGACTTTTTCTAAAATATATTTATCTTTATTCATGTAAGGATTCCAAACAGGACTGGCATATTCTAAGACTGGGCGGACAAAACTTTTATAGGCAGTGAGATAATTTTTAATTGATTTTGATTTAAAACATCTAAAAATTAAATTAGTTGTTTTTAAAGCTTTACCAGCTATTTTCTGACAATGTATTGAAAATTTAAGGTTGTTATTTATGTATACCCCTAGATCCTTTACTAATTTAGTTTTAGGCAATTTCTTATTATTTAAGTAATAATCCGTTTGGTTTTCATATTTTTTATTATTTATATGTAGAACTTCACATTTATTTTCAGACAGACATAGTTGCCAGTCGAAAGCCCATTTAGCAATTCTATTCAGATCATCTTGTAATTTAATTCTATTGTCAGATATCTCTGAATAACAAGAATAGACTTTTGCATCATCTGCAAAAAGCCTAATCTCAGAGTTTTGTACACAATTGACAATATCGTTAATATATATTAAAAAAAGGAATGGTCCTAAAACAGAACCCTGTGGTACCGAGCTACTAACTGGGTAAGAATCGGAAATAGTATCATTTATTATTATTTTCATTTCTCTATTTGTTAGAAAAGCTTCTATCCAATTTAGCAGCTTTCCAGAAATCCCATATTTATTTAGTTTATACAAAAGTTTTTGATGTGACACAGTATCAAAAGCTTTTGCAAAGTCCAGATATATTATGTCAACAGATTTTTTGTCATTAACAGCTGTAGTCCAATCGTTGTAAGAATCAAGGAGTTGTGTAGTTGTTGAGCTTTTATCTTTAAAACCATGCTGAAGGTGAGATAATATGTTTTGGAAAAAGATAGAAAGCTCATACTTTACAATTTGTTCCATGATTTTACAACAATAACAAGTCAGTGAGATTGGACGGTAATTTTCCTTTTCAGATTTAGTAAGTTTTTTATAAACTGGTGCGGTAAAGGCAGTTTTCCAGTCTTGTGGAAGTGAACTGGTGTTAAAAGATTTTTGAAAAATTTTTGAAAGTGGTTCTGCAATGACTTTAGCTAAGCGTTTTAAAAACAGTGCAGGTATGCCATCAGGAGTACGTGACAATTTATTTGGTAGTTTTTTTAAAAATTTTAAAACATCTCTAACTGTAAAATTAATGTTTTCAAGTATGTGGTTATTTAAGGGTTCAAAATAAGGGAGATTTTTGTCATCTTTAGTGAAATTTGAGCTAAAATACTCACCAAAGATTTTTACTTTTTGCACATCTTCAGTGGCAAAACTTCCATCAGCGCATTTTATGGGGGGTATATTTTCCTTAGGTTTAATTCTTTTGTTGATAAATTTATAAAAATGACCAATATCATTTGATCTAAGTACTTCTGCTTCTCTATCTGAATTAAATTTACTAACGCATTTTGTATATTTTTTTGAAATTTCTTTATATTGTTTTGAGAAATTTAAGTTATTATGTCTAGTTTTCCACAAATGTTTCTTTTTGTTTTGAAGTTTATGTATGAATTTAGGGTAACGACATTTTTTCTTAGTACTTATTTCATATTTTTTTATTAATGGCACATGTATAAGTATAATATCAGTAATTATTTTTATAAATTTATCCCAGTATTCTTCAACTGTATTTAGATTTTGAAAATTAAAATCCCAGTTTTGAGATGAGAGAAACATAGCTATGCTTTGATAGTCAGCATTTTTAAAATCCGGTACCAAAAGGTTTGAAGTATGATTTTTTTCATACAAACTTAAATTAATTTCACCACATATTACAGCATGATCTGAATTTCCAAAGTTTGGAGCTAGATTCACACTATTAAAAATCTCAGGGTCATTGGTTAATATTAAATCTAGAAAATTTTTACCGCGAGAAGGTTCAGGAACCATTTGAGAAAGTCCTAGTGTCATAAATGTTGTATAGTATTTAGTTTCATTTTGGGAGTTGCTAAGCAATGTGTCAGAGTCCCACCTTATACCTGGTAAATTTATGTCCCCAACTAGTACTGATGTATCAGTATGATCATTTATGTGACATTTTACAAAATCTAACAATAATAAATCATCCTCAGTTTTTATGTTAGGGGGTCTGTATACATTAATTAAACGGATTTTGTTACTTAAAATAATAAGATCAACAATTAATAACTCTAAATTTAGGTATTTTTGATGTACTATGACTTCACTGTATTTAATTCTTTTGTCTATAAGGAGTAGGACACCCCCACCCTTTCCATAAGGTCTGTCCTTTCTCACAACATTGTAACCATGGTTTTTAATTATTAGTTGATTTGGGATGGATTCGTCGAGCCAGGTCTCCTGAACAAAAATCACATTGGGCGATCCATAATTAATATCAGCTCCAGAAATCAAAAGCTCAAATTCATCTAGACAATTTAAAAGAGATCTTGCATTTACTGTTATAAATTTAAGAAAATTTGATTTACATTTAAATTTAAGAGAATCTGGTTTTATATCTTGTACACTTATTTTTGAAGTTACTAAATTGCAACTGGGTTGCGTTTTTTCCTATTTAGAGATTTTCTCTGAGCTTTCGATTTCCACAATGCACTGTTTTTGTTGATCAAATAGGTAAGGGTCCCCTGAGTCTGTGTATCTAACAAAGATTTTGTGTTCTTCACTGCGTAATTCTCTTGCCTTGGCTAAAAGCGCCATCTGATCTTTGCGCTGTTCACTACTAAGGGAGTGGTTCGCTTATTTTGCGGAGTGTTTTTGGGGGTTTCTTGCGTGGGGAGTATAAATTGGGTTGGAATTTTAAATGGGAGGAAATTTTTATGGGGGGTGTTTTTTTGCGTTTGTGGGGGCGGCCTTTTTTTTGTATGAAGTAAGGTGGCGGGGGCGGGCAGCGGGGGGTCCACGGCGCGGGGGGGGGGGGCCCGCCGGGGGGGGCGGGTTTTTGCTCCCCGGGGGGTGGGTCCGGGGAGGGGTGTTTTTGGGGGGGAGGCGGGGGGGGGGTACCCCCCGGTCTCTTTTTTTTGACAAATTTTTGAGGTTTTTAGGGATTTTTTCAATTTTTATGCGTTTTTTGGGAGTGGTGGGGGGGGGTCGGAATGGGCCTTACTCTTTTTTTTTGTCGTGATGCTGTATTTTCGTTGGTTCTTTAATTAAAATAATTTATTATTTTTGTTTTTTTATTTTAAGAGAGGCTTTTTTTTTGTATGTATTTTTTACTTTCAGTGGGGGTACGTTTTTTTCTTTTCAGTTAGGGGTGAAAGTAGACGTGTGTGGAGGTTTTTCGCCTGCTGGGGGGGGGGGTCAGGGGGGGGGCGGGGGGGTGGGGGTTCAAGGGGTCGATGGGGGGGGGGGAGGGGTCATTAAAATGGGCCTTAGGGGGGGGATAGGGTCTCAGAGGCCGTAGGGGGGGGGGGGAGCACAGAAGGCGCCCGGTGACCCCCCCCCTACACCCCCCCCCTTCGGTGACCTATGACAGTAGATCCTCAAGTCTTGATTTAAGGTGTATTTAGAAACCATTTAATAACTCTGTATTTTACAGATCATTTAACCATAAACATAGTTTATTATATAGAATTGTAGCTAATTATTGTAAATAAATGTTTTGATTGAGCTAATGTACTTCGAAATTGGAAAAATTGCACCCTTAAAAACTTGGTCATGCGAACTAAAAACCCGAAAGATTTTACTTTTTTAAATATAGAAAACCAACTTTTAAAACCTGTTACATATTTAGTAGAATGCCATAAGCATCAATTTAATGTGTTTACTTTATAATTTTATGCAGTATTTATTGAGATATTGGCGTTTTTCGACGGCCGGCGGTCCGGGTTTTACCCCTTCGATTTCCGTCAGTCCGTCTGGGTGGTCCGGGTTTTACCCCTACCCCAGTGGCATGAAATTCCCCGAAATTAAATTGCTTTCTTTTTTTTTAATTTTTCTTGTTTCGTTGCGTTAACCGTGTCCTTCACTCTTAATATTAAATCCCGGCTTTAAAAAACTTTGTCCTTTTGCTTTATGTTATAGGTACCTCCCATTTTTAGACTTGTGCACGGTCTGGAAATGCCCCCCGGAAATTAGTGGTTGTGCCTCCCCCTTTTATTGCTCCCGGCCAAAAATAATAAAAGTACTGAAAAATTATGGCGCCATTTTTAACCTATTATGACGCTATATTATCAATTTTTGCAATTTTTAACCTATTTAAATTCATGCATTTTATCCCATTTTAGACCTATTACTTAAATTTCGTTTTTTGTCCTTTTTTCTTTTTACCTTCTTTTTTTCTATTTTTTCTTCTTTTTCCCCTCGTGCCCCCCATTTTAAAATTGCCTTCCCCCAATAAAACTTTGGGAGGGGTAGTGCACAGTCTGCATTTTTGAACAATGTTTTCTTCTGTCGTTTATTCAAATCATCAAATCAAATAAGTTTATGTTTAGCAAATCCTAAAAAAGAAAATCAAAGCACAAAAAGTATTATAATAAATGTATCACAATCGCATTGTTTAAGATTAGAGTCGCAAACATTTAATTGTAACAAAGTTAGTATAGATATAAGAGAAAGTTGAAAATACATATTAAGTAAAAGCGCAAACAAAGAAAATTAAAAAAAATAGTACTAAGTTAAAGCAACAGATTAAAGTTTTAGGAGAGAAAAAAGACAGTAAATGAAAATCAGAAATATATGTGTTATGTTTTTGTTGTTTTGCGATTCAGAAGCAACACAGTGCAGTATATTTTGCATAACATAAAAGTAGTATCTTTATTTTGTTTAAAAAATGGCTCAGTAGGCCAAAGCTTATGAAAAGGCTTTAGCACTGATACTAAGCACAACACTATACATTATCAAAAATTTATTGCTGACCTTAATTTTTTAAGTGACTTAGCAGTAACTTGGGAGGAGTTTAACTTATTCCAACTTGAAATAGCACGGTTTGGAAAACAAAATTTTCTGGCATCAATCCTACTATCTTCAAGTTGAAGTTTAAATTAGTGACCTCTGGTTTGATTATTGAAACAGAAGAAATCTTTTGATTGCAGACATGTTTTGTTATTAATTACTTTATAGATTTGGCATAAATCCATTTTTGTTCTTCGTTCAGAAAGTTTCTCAAGTTTTGAAAAAGCCAACCTGTTTTTATAGCTGGAGTATTTAAGACCACAAAATTTAATTAATCTTCTAGTAAAACTTTTTTGAACATTTTCAATTATTTTAATATTTAACCCCATCACTAATTATTGAGGGCCCCATAGTTTGAATTAATTATTTGACCGATCTAAAAGTAAAATGCCCCCCTATAACCTAAACCGGGCACGTTAGTTATTTTTAGGATTAAGTTTTTTTCCAGGAGGAAGTTCCAAGTTAATTTGGTGAATCACCAAAAACATGCTCAAAAAAATCTTGACTTTAAAAACGAAGTTAAACTTGACCGCTTAATCTTATTTTTCCTTAGCCTAATTAAAACCTAAAAATCGCGCTAAATTTTATTCTGCATGACATATTTGGAAGATTGCTAATTTTTTTAGAACTGAGATTCAGCACAATTTAAATAGGTGCCAAAATGATAGGTGCCAGTAGTAAAAATTTTGATTTTTTATTTGGTTAAAAAAATATTTAAAATTATAGGATATCCAGAATCATAGAAATCAAAAAAAATTAAGTTGTTTAAATTTAAAAACTTGATAAAATTTTAAAATAGGCTTATAATATTTTAGTAGTAATAGTTTAAATCCCAAGAATAACTTAAAAAAAAGGAGGTTTAAGTGTCCGATTTAGAGTAAAACTGTTTTGTGTATATTTTGCTTTTTGAGTTTTCAAAGCGACAATTGGTACATGTATGGGGCTTGTATGTTGTACCCACATAGCCACATTGTTCTTGAATTAAATTATTTGTCGTACATGGGCGTAGCCAGGATTTTGGAAAGGGGGGTCCAACCCTAAACAAAATTTCCGAAAGGGGGGGGGGGTCCAAATCCTAAACGTTATAAAAGGGCTAAAATTTTTTTCGCGCTTCTCGCGAAATGTTTATTGCCTTGTTTATGTCACATTCTTAATTATTTTCCTATTATTTAATTAAAATAAGTCTATAAATCCAGGAAAAAAATTTTTAGAAACCATTTGATACCTTAAAAATTTTCGATTTTCAAAACCTTAACAACTGAAAAATGAGTAATTATATATTGATTTACAGCTGAGCACTGCAACGTGCGGGAAAATGTTTTTAAAATTACTTCTCCTAACCTTTAAATTTTTAATCCCACTATATAACCTTTAAATTTTTAATCCCACTATATAACAATTTAAAAGGGGTGGTGCAGCTTGCTTGTATAAAGATTACAAAACAAAGTAACACAAATATGAAATAAAGACCGATTAAAACGAGATGGGTGGGTCCAGCGTGGTCATACCAAGATTACAAAACAAACTAACACAACTTTAGAAGTGGAGGGAGACTATATAATTAATCAAGCGGAGCGAAGCGCGAGAAATTTTTAAAAAAATGGCCCCTTTAGACCCCCAAATTTTTATCCTTGGCGATCCAAAAGGGGGCTTCTAACTCTAACCCTAATTTTTTTCTCTTTGTCGACACAAAAAAGGGGTCTAGCTAGGCTAGACCCCCTAGACCATACATGGGCAAGTTGGGGGGGGGGTGGTTAAACCCCAAATTAGGGGGGAGGGTTAAAATCCGAAAAACGCAAAATACTTATATGGTTTTTTTCTGGAGTGCATTTTACCCATATCGTTTTTCGATTTTGAAAAAAATAGGTAAAAAACGCTAATTTTGGGTCAAAAAGCCCTTTTTATAGCATTTTTGAGCTTTTTATTGCCTAAAACATTTATTTTGACCTCAAAACTTAAGTTTTGGGACAGTTAGAAGTCATTTTAAAGACATTTTTTCTTCATTTTTCCAAAATTGGGGGGGTTAATTTTTTCTCCCCCCCCACTTCTGAGTTGGGGGGGGGGAGGTTAAACCCCCCTCAAAATTTGGGGGGGGGTTAGTTAACCTTCCGCCCAATCCCCTTCCTCCCGTGCCCATGTATGCCCTAGACCCCCCTAGGCTCATACATGAGCATAGAGGGGGGGTGGGGGTGGGGTCCACTCCCCCTAGCCTCGGAATTTCGAACCCCATAGAAAAAAATCTAAGGGGCCCCCTCCCCCCAAAATTTTTAAATTTTGACACCCTACCCCCCTCTGGAATTCCAAATCGACCCCCTCCCCCTTCCAAAATGAATTTTGGTATGAATTTAGGTTAAAATTTACTGTCACAAAAACAGTTTTGTAGTAAAAACCAGTACTTTTGTACATTTTTATACATAAATGGCCTATTTTAGTATATAAAATTCTATTTTAGTGCTTAAAAACTTAAATAAATGATTTAATTTGACTTTGTTTGAAAACCGGACCCCCTCTGACTGAATTTCAAACTGGTTTACCCCCCTAAAAAGCTAGGGGGGGGGGGGGGGGTGGTGGTCGGGGGGGGGGGGGTGGGGGGGTGGTGGGGGGGGGCGGGGGGGCGGGCACCCCCCCCCCCCCCCACCCTCTCGACCTCCCCCCCCTGCTTTTGCCCCTCCCCCCATCGACCCTCCCCTCCCCCCCTCCTTTTTCCCCTCTTCCTTGTTTGGACCCTTTCACTCCTAGCTTTCAAAGGGCCATCTTACCAGGCAAACGGCAAAAAAGTATGATCAAAAAAATGATACCCGGGGTGTGACCCCCCCCCTGCTTTTTTTAAAAAAACACGGTGTGAACCCCCTGGAGGTCAGAAACCTCACACCCCGGGGTGTGGACCCCCCCCCCTGAGCCGTCGAAGGTCGGTGACTATGGACCCTTAGTTTTCAGGGCATTGGGGTATTTGATAAATGGTATGGGTGGATTCGCGGGGGTCCCGCCTACTTTCAGCATTAGCCAAGCCACCCCCCTAGCTTGCCGGCCCATGCTCATGTATCTGGCTACGCCCATGTTGCCGTACTATAAATTTGATAAGTACACCAAAATTTAAATTAAAAAAACTTGTGTAAATAATGCTCTTTAATCTGTCCAAAAGAGATATATTTGATAATGCAATAACACTACCCACACCCACAATAAACGAGCCTGTACCAAATGGCCATAAATAAATTAGCTATCAGACCTGTGCACAGTCTGGAAATGCCCCCCCGCTTTATTGGAGGATTTGCCCCCTCCGTTTTATCCCCCCGCCAAAAAATGAAAAAGTACCCTAGAATTATGACACCATTTTTGCCCTATTATGACGCCATCATCGTAAATTTTTTGCAGTTTTTAGCCTATTTCAATGAATCTTAATCCATTTTAGACCTATTTTTACCTTGTTTTCGCTTTTTTGTCCCTTTTTTCTCTTTTCCCTTCTTTTTTCTCTTTTCCCTTCTTTTTTCTCTTTTTCTCTTTTTTTTCTCTTTTTTTTCTTTCTCCCCTGCTTGCCCCCCCGTTTTATTGCCCCCCGTTTCAAAAAAGTTGCCTCCCCCCGTCCCCCCGTTTTGGAATTGCCCCCCTAATAAAACCCGGGGCGGCGAGCACTCGTCTGATCTGAACCATAGGCACAAAGCTAAATAGACCATAAAGTACATAAATAGTTCAGGAAGTTGTGTCAACTGACCATGAAATGCCTTTTCAATATTTCCATTATATGTTAACCCTTTGTAGTTAAGACACAAATAAGGCCCCGTTCACACCTGATCCCAGTTCCCAGATCCCAGTTCCCAGTTCCCACATCCCAGATCCCAGAAACGGTCCGTTCACACCTGTTTGTTTACCGGAATAAAAAGTCGGGCGCGCGGGCGTTGTTTCAGTCAAATAAGGCGCTTAAGATCGAACGTACAACACAAAATATTCGTTTAAACCACAAAAAAAACTTTAAATATTAAATTTTAAATGTTCTAAATTCGATAATCAAAAAAGCAATTGTAAAAAAAAAACACGTTTAGTGTAATAAAACAAAATTTTTATTACTTTTACAAATAAATTAATATTCTTTTTGATTATATAAATAAGTTTTTTAGATTAAAAAACTGTTAAACTTTTAAATTTGTTTAAAAAATTGTTTCAGTAATGATTTGGGTAAAAAAAACAAAAATTTTTGTATCATATTCGTTCCCGCTTTAAGCAACAGAACAAAACAAAAGCGAAGCGTTTTAATTAAAAATCGTACATATGAAGCGTTGTGCAATCGTACCTACAAATACAAAAAAAATCGTTAAAAACACAAATAAAGGATATTTTTAAAATAGTTTTTAAGGTGCTAAATTGAATTATCAAAAGAAAAGCTAAAAATCAAGTCGAATTTAATAAAACGTAAATCTTTATTACTTTTATTAATAATTTGATATTTTAAAAAACATTTGATAAAATAGATTAGTTTTTTTAAAACTAAAACTTTTAAATTTGTTTAAAAATATCGTATTAACATTGTTTTCGTTAAGAAACAACATTTTTCGTTCCATATTCATACACCCGCCTAAAAAAAGAAAACAAAAAAAGATGCGGAACGTTGTAATAATTGCACACAATTTTTTTTAAAAAAAATCAATATTGTGCAGCTGGTGTGTGTCCTTAATTAACATAATTACCAACCTTATTACGCAAAAAAGTCTGTATGTATGCACTGAGCGCGTGTGATATATGCGCGAAGACGCCTCTCCTTCTCCCGCTTTCCCCTTTAGTTCTTTCCTCAGAAAGTTGGAGCGCTGCTCCAAGTCTTTCTGGGAACTGGGATCTGGGATCTGGGAAACAGGTGTGAACACTTGCTTTTGCTGTTTCTGGGATTTGGGATTTGGGAACAGGTGTGAACGGACCCTAAAGTTTAGCTTGATTTTAGGGCTTTACTTAGGCCTGGAAAACAATTAAAGCATTTTTTTAAATGTTTTTGTATTAAAACAAATTTTCCAAACCAAATATTTATTTTTAAACGCATTTTTAATTTCATTGGCAATTAAAAACTCTTGTGGTGGTGGTCAATTTGATGTGACCATGACACAACATTCATGGTAATTTTGCACGTCAAACGTCAGACACCTAATAAACCCATTTCAATAGAATCGACTGTATAGTAAATATTTAATTGATTTTGCAGAACCTGTTCATTTCAAAGTTTCAAAATGCCGGCCGTCAAAAAGCAAAAGAAATCAGCGGAGAATATCAACGCTCGTTTGGCACTTGTCATGAAGAGTGGAAAGTATGTTGTATTGGCCATATAGAATTATAAAAAGATAGACAACCTCCGAATTTATTTGCATGTGTATAACTCTTAACACCTGCCTACTTATGAACCGGCCCGGAGTATAATGTGGGTAACCTCCTCCTCCTGTCCTCCCGGATTTTTGGAGTGGGTTTTTTTTAAATTTGAATGACGCCATTTTATTTTTAGCGAATTTAGCACCGCCAAATCTTAAGAAGGCTAAAAAAATTCTAAGCCCCGAGGTTTTTTCGATTTTTTTTTCAAAAATTTTATAATAGCATAACGCTCTCGGAAAACGTAGTCGTAAAATACATTTCAGTACCAAAGCGTTACATAGGTAAAAAATATTAAAGCAAGCGTGCATCTCTATCTCAACTGAAAGCTTGTTTCAATAAAATTTTTAATTATTTGCCATTCCTGTACAAAAAATTTTAATTTGAAAATAAAAATTTTAGGTACTGTCTCGGGTACAAGCAGACTTTAAAGACACTTCGTAGCGGTAAGGCGAAATTGGTAATCATCGCGTCTAATACCCCGCCCCTTAGAAAAAGTGAAATCGAGTATTACGCCATGCTGGCCAAAACCGGAGTCCACCATTACAATGGGAATAATATTGGTAAAATAATTTTGTTTTAACTTAGGTATTGGAGAAAAATATTAGACAATCTAATTGATATGTATAACAACAGTTGATAATTTGATATTAATTAAACTCTCTCAACGAACATTATTGTTTAGAAATAAATATATTTTAAAAATGCAAGTATTGTCCTTCTACTGTTTTCTACTGTATTCGTTTTTAACTCTAAAATCAATAAAAATCTTTACTTTTTGTTCTTTTAAACCATTTTAAAATATCTTATTTTGTGGAATTTGTAATAATAATCTATACTTGCTAAAAATTGTGTATATTTTTCAACTTCACGTTCAGTAAGACATTATTTTTTTATAGAATTAGGAACAGCGTGTGGTAAACTTTTCAAGGTGTGTACCCTGAGTATAACAGACCCCGGAGATTCGGATATTATCAGGACAATGCCCGGGGCAGAAGCTCAAGCTTAAAAAGAGCCGGTGCCAAAAATTGGAATACAGCAATTTGATTTTACAAAAGTTTATTACAATATTACTGTTTGTTTTCCAACTTTTTTGGAACTGTTTTGTTGATTAGTTTAATAAAATTTTGTTTTAAATCCGATTTTGTACAAAATGTAGGCACTGATACGTCAGCGGCATTATTGTAATGCTATTTTTAACAGATTTATATATAAACAAAACAGTAAACTTGATTTAACATTATGTGAGAAAATTGAAGAGTTTTTCAAATTTAACTCCCATTTTTTTTTGTTTTTTTTTTATGGTATCGTGATTATTTGCATCATGGAAAATGACAATGAAAACATTATAAAACAAACAAAAACATTAAAAGTAAACATTTTATAAACATTAAAAATATCAAAATTTTATTTTATTGCTAATTTTTATGGTAGTCATGGCCGTCCGTATCCAGGGATTTTTCGAGGTTTATACGTATAAGGTAACTGACTTAATTTCGACCACCTTTTTTTATTTTTTTGAATAAGTTTTTTCTGGCTTTTTCAATCAAGCCAAAATTTGGCCTAAAAATCAAACAATAGCTATATTTGTTATTCCAGTGCAAAATTTGAATATTTCTGTTACATTTAAAAATCAGTAAAGGTTTAAACTTTTTTTTTAAAGGCCGAAATTAAGGCGCGTGCCATTTATTTCGGCCACCTACAAAAAACTGGCCATAACTATTGCTTAAACGAACAATAAAAATTTCTAAAGGTTGCAAATTTACCTTTAGATATTTTTCTTGGTACATAACTTAATTTTTCCCGTTTGTAAACTTTAATAGTTATTAGCAAGACTTTAAATAATTATGTCAAAATCTTAAAAAAACAAGTATTAATAACTTGTATTTTTTGTTCAATTTTTATTTTTGGCTTAAAAAACGTCAAAACAAAGTCAAACGAGCAAAAAAATTCTTTATAAATACAGTAGTAATGATATTTAAAAACAGCAAAAAACGGCAGGTTATTTCACCTAAATTTTAAGGTGGCCGAAATTAACGGAATCTTAAAATGCGCAGTTAAACGCATTGCAAAATAATTTTGAAGAAAATATCAAAACATGAAAATTAACAACTTTCAGCCTTAAATAGAAGATATTTTAAGGTTATATATCGCTTTGTTCTAAATTTGATGCAATTTAAACACAAAGCAAAAATTTTTAAAATCAGAAAAAATTCACTTTTTGTGTGAAAATGTTGATAATGTAGAATAATAAAAATAAAAAACTTTTGCAGAAACACTTTATTCAACATTAATCCAGTTATTATTGTGCTAGTTCTTTTGTGTTTCAAAAATAAGCCGATTTTCTAACACCCTAAATTGGTGGCCGAAATTAAGGCGTGGCCGAAATTAAGTCAGTTACCCTACCCCCTTAGCTAACGGACCTTTTAGGTTTTTTGAACAAAAGAAGATTAGGGGAAACGATAAAAACCACCATAAGAATAAAATACAAACATAAACGACTGCTCCAAATCATAGGTAGGCAGCCTCTCGGATTTTGGGGGGGGGGGTCAAATTTTAGTGTAGATAAGACCAAAAATAAGAGGTATACCCAATATTTCACTGCCTTAAAATGAGCTTAAAACGCATAAAAAACGAGTTTTAAAACAAACTTTATAAATGCTTTAAAAAACTTTGTCTAAAATTAAAATAAGATCTTATTGCAACTTATAAATTTTACTTTTTAATTCTTTTAATAAAAATGTCAATGACAGTAGTTTCATTTCTGAGGCGTCAGTCTGGCAAAGGAGAGAAAGCTCGCGAAGCGCTGCGGCCTGCGCCGCGTCGCGCCCACCGACGCGAAGCATCAGCGGGGGTCTGGGGGGGTGTCCCCACACCCGAAGGCGAAAATATTTTAAATATATACTAAAAACAGCTTAAAAATCGTCTCCTGTGATCGCGTGAAGATACCTTTTACTTTTATTTTTTACCTAATTTCTTCATAAATTTTCTGTGATCTTTAAAAATTCAAGATCAGAGGGGTTCGGGGGGAACAATGCCCCCCGAAAGGAGAAAATTTATAATTTAAGAGCGCTAAAATACACTAAAATTTTAATTCCAAATGATAGTAATTACAAAAATTTAAGGTTTTTTTAGCTATACTATACATTTATAACATGTGTTTAAAACGTTTAAAAAAGGATAATAGTGTTTTATAGTAGTTTATTAAACATGTATGCCCTAACTACTGAATGGGATAATCGATTTGAAATTGAAAAACTAAGATAAATTGCCAATTTCAAAACTGCCCGCGTAGCAGGGAAATTAAACTGCCCGCGTAGCGGGGAATAAAGGTAATAAACAGGAAAATAATGAAAAAACACTCCGCGCGAAGCGCAGAAAAATTTTAGTCCTTTTTTAACACTTAAAAATTTTCTTTCGGAGGCGACTTGGGGGGCGGGGTGTCCCCGCCTCCCCCAAACTTACGGCGGGTGTCAGCAAAACCCGAAATTTGGGGGGGGGTATAACCCCCCAACCCCCCCCCCTGCCCACCTATGCTCCAAATATCAAAACATGTCGTGGGCCATGGCCGTACCCAGGGGAGTGAACAGAGGGGATAGTTTCCCTCTTTCCTGTCGTTTTTGAACAAGCACTGGATAGAATGCATTTTTTTCTGAACAAGCACTGAATAAAATGCATTTTTTGTGCAAAGAAACTAAATAAAATGCTCAGGGAGTTTTCAAAAATTTTGCGCCTTTGGTGCGCTTTTTTAATTGTTTATTTCTTCCAATAATTTTTTTTTAAGATCAGAAGCTTTAACCCAAAAACTTAGGGTGTATACCTGAAAAATTCTATACCAGTTTTTGTTTTCACAAGCAAAAAAGATGATTTCTCATTATTTAAAATCCCACCAACACATGGTGTAATCTCACAACCACCAAGTTTAAACTCACAAGCATAAATTGTGTTTCCAAAAAATTTGGAAAAAAATTTAAACGCATTTTAAAACCCACGCCAAAATAAATTCCAAAATGGGGGAGCACGGGGGGCAACTTTTTTTAAACGGGGGGGGGGGGGGGTGGGCAATAAAACGGGGGGGGGGGGTGCAGGGGAGAAAAAAAGGTACAAAAAAAGCGAAATTAAGGTAAAAATATGTCTAAAATGGCTTAACATGCATTGAAATCGGTCTAAAAACTGCAAGATGGCGTCATTATGGGTCAAAATTGCGCTATTATTTTTGGGTACTTTTTCCTTAGGCGGGGAAGCAAAAAAACAGGGGGGAATCCTGTAATAAAACAGGGGGGGCATTTCCAGACCGTGAAAAGGTCTTGAATTAGAAAATATAATTTTGGGTTATATAAATAGTACAAATATTGTTATTTATGTTTGGTGTCAAGTCAAGCGCTTTTTGTCTCTCACTCAGCATTTTTTTCCTTTGTGATAACACTTTTACCAAAAATGTATAATATACCAAAAAATGTGCAACTCCTATATAAAAAAGTGCGGAAAAGTAGGCCATTATGATGAGCCTCTCCATTTATATAACACTCTCCACTATAATGGCATAGTAGCCATTTTAATTTGGCGAGTTAAAATGGAGATGAAGCTATTATAATAGCCATTATTGATTTAATTTCACTTCATATATACTCAAAAGTGTAATACTGTCCGGGCCGCACGAGTTTTTGCGTGTTGGACAGTATTAAACCGACACGCAAAAACTCGTGCGGCCCGGACAGTATTATACTTGTGAGTATATATGAAGTAAAATTAAATCAATAAATGGCTATTATAATAGCTTCCTCTCCATTTTAACTCGCCGAATTAAAATGGCTACTATGCCATTATAGTGGAGAGTGTCATTTAAATAGAGAGGCTCATTATAATGGCCTACTTTTCCGCAATTTTTTATATAGGGGTTGCACATTTTTCATAATATTATATATTTTTGCTTTTACTAATATGGTAAAATTAATAATACCAAACTGGGTTTGTTTTAATGAAATGATGATTATAATGTTTAAGTGCTTAATATCTTGATGATTAAAATTTTGGAAACTAATTAAGTAATTAACACATTTGAAAAACCTACTAAATTTCAACTAATTTCACCAGAAAAAACTAATAAAAAAGTTTTTAGAAAAACTAATCAGTGAAAGATTTTTTGTTTTATATTTTAAATTATTAAATATGCATGTAACGATCATGACAATTAAAGGCTTAAATTTTTTTTATTTTGCTTAATTTGCACCCAACCACGTTTTTTAGCTTGTAGCAACAGGCAATTTTCTTTGTAAAATTTAGGAACTAAAGCTACCTAGTGCGGAAGCTAGTGCTCAAAAAACTGTTTGCTTAGTTGTTTTTTTAGATTTATTGATATTCAATCTTATTTCAATATTAGCTTGTTCAAACTCTTGAAAATGTACAAAAAATGAGTTTTCAAAAAGAGGTTTTAATATTATTTTGGTAACTTTTCTTTAAGACAAAATAAAGTGAAAAGTGCAAAAATTTTTCGGGGGCGCTTTGCCTCCTGGACCCTCGCCAAGGGGCTGTTCGCCTCCTGGACCCCTCGCTGGGGTAAACCCCCCGTTAAACTGTGGTTCGCCGAGAGCAGGCGGTTCTCCCACCCTCACAAAATCCTGTGGGCATTTTCGATCACCAAAAATACTGTTTTTTTGAAGGTTTCACACCCAACGGGATAAAAATCGGTTTTGTATTAGTTGGTTGTTGGTGTTTTGTTTTGGTTCTTCACAATTTTAATCTTTTAGTGGTAAGGGGTCTTGGTGGTTACATCTTGTCCTTCGTTCCTTTCCAGCTATGATTTGCTAATTTTGTTACGTTTTTAGTTTTAAACATCAAAAGACATAACCTAGTTTTTCTGTCACAGCGTTTGATTTTAAGTTTTTGTAAAAATGCAAATTTTTTTTATAGTTTGCTTTACAAATTTTTGTTAAAATGTCAAAAGGCGGTACTTTATCCAGAAAAGAGAAACGTAAAGCAGTGCGCCAGCTAAAAAAAGCAAAAAAAATTGCCTTCGCCAAGAAAAAACCTGTAAGTTAGCTCATATTATTATATCTATTTTTACTGCGACATTGCAAATGAACACTGGGGTTGGGTTATACTCAAAACAAATACATGTGCGCATCGGTTTTGATATTAGAAGTGGAATTGGGGTGGGAGTTAAACCTCGATATTGAGTTGTTTGAATCGTTAGAGGTCTTTTGAGCCACAAGCAGTGAACTTGGAACCATCGAAAATTTTTTGGAATTTGGAGCTACGAGCAATGGGAACTTGAAGAGCCTTTAAAGAAAAAAATTGCTAATAAGTTTACCTAAGCGAAACCTTAGTTTTAGGCTTCGCTTAGGTTTAGGTAAACATATTAGCAATTCCCAATTCACTGCTCCATGTTCCTCACTTAAGGCTCAAAGTTTCGTATTTTTGACTCCAAATTTAAGCTTCAAGTTCCCTTGGCTCCATCGACCCTAAATCATCTAAAGATGAGAAACGCATATTTACTACTTTGTGTTTTTTTCTGGAGTTTTCTGTAATTGTGCTCATGGGCGTAGCAAGCAAGGATTTTGAAAAGGGGAGAGGCCCAATCCAACCCTAAACAAAATTTCGGAAAGGATGGTCTAAATTTCAAACGTTGAAAGAAAAGGCTAAAAAATTTGCTCTTCACGTGGAGTGTTTGTGAAATTATTGTTCTCACAATATCAAATTTGAAATAATTTGAAATTCTTAACTTTTTAAATTAGCTTTGGTAAAAATAAGTCAAAAAAAACAACGCAAAAAATTTTATTAGGAAATAATTTAATTTGTATATTTTGTTTTACAACACATTAATTGTTCAAAAGGAAAACATAAAGTTGGCCCTGAGCGAAGCAAAGCACGACAAAATTCTTTAAGAATTATGCATCTCGGAATCTTTATATTTTTAATTCTTGTAACCTGAAGGAGGTAGGGGGGCTTAAGTGTGGTACCATCCTAGATCACCAAGGGGTACCGTGTTGCCTCCACCCAAGACCCCTGGAGGGCAACCCCACCCCCTAACACCAATTTTGACCCTCTTTCCCCGAAAACCTTTGGTCAGGCCACCCTCCTCCAACTACTGTTTTGACCTTCCTCTCCCCCCAAAAAACCATACTTGGTTAGAAACAAATGTTTTAATTATTTCTCAAGCCTAAGCAAAGCTTTTAAATCAAATTAAAATTTATTATTATAAACTTTATTAGTGTATTTAAAGGTTTAAAACTAAAAAAAGGTTGCAAACGTGTTTTTATGCAAACGAAACACTATTTTACCCTACCTTTTTTTCAAAGACCCTTCTGACCCCGTACCTACCGTGTTTTTTTAGTCCTTATGGACTGGCCCTCCCCCCAAACTGTCAAAAATCACAACACCCTACCGTAAAACCTTCTCCCTCAGCCGTCAGAGGTCGGTGATCTTTGGGTACCATACCAATAATACAGATAGTACCGTATATTTTTGAAAGAGAAATAAATTTTTCTAAATGGTAGGTACCTAGTAGATTTCCGATTTATACTCCTATATAATTTTCGTAGTTGAATGACGTTCTCTCAACCGTCCCGGGAACAGAGCCCTTTAGAGAAGAAAAAAAGAAGACAAGAAAGAAAAGAAACAAAAAGAAAAAGAAAATCGAGAGAGAGAACGAAGAATTGAACTCAAACGAAGATTTTTTGGACCAAAATTTGGGTGAAAGCGATGAAGACAAGATTGAAAGTGATGAAGAAAATGTTGTCGAACTGCGAAAACACGTGGTTAGCCGCGGAAAAGGACCGAAAACGGTAATAATAATACGTTTTCATGTCAACATTTCAAAAAAGCTCATAACTAAAAATGTAAATAATGAATGGTATATAGTTTCTTCAAGCCCAATTAATGTGGAACTGAATAGTTTGTAACAGTAATAAGTTAATAATAGTCATAATAATAAATAATATTAAAATAATAATATTATTAATAATAAGTTTTTTAGATTGAAGAGGTAAGAAAACGGCAAATGCGAGAACTGGCCAAACAGGATGCCAAAGAGGCAAAGTATTACGCAAACAAGTTGGGTCTGAACAAACGGCGGAAAACACAAAGCACCTTGCCGCAGTCCTTTGTCACAGATGGATTAGCTTGTAAGAATCAATAAACGCAGTAATATAACAAAATCAGGATGAAATTTTCATGAAAAATACAAACCTAGACATGCATAAATAGGGGCAGATTTGCTGGGATTTGGAGGTATACTCTATACTCACTCATAGTATATTTTATTTTATAGCTTTTTTTACACTAAAAACGTTTAAAAATTAAAACTAAGGGTACTGTCTTATTGGGGAAAAATCTACAGATTGTGCCAGAATTGAAAGATTTGAATACTATAGGGATTTAATATAAATAAACCTGTAATTTCGTTGTTGTTGTCCTTCGCCAGTAACCAGTTTTGTTCAACCCTGGTTGGTTTGGTTCCATCCGGCACGCTCCTCGCCTTGCTCACCTGTTCTTCCCACTCTCGGAGGAGATCAGCAACCGCTGTGGTTTTAGTGCAATGGTCCTCTGGTTCCTAAGGTCGTGTGAATGTGTGTGCATGTGAAAAGATGTTGTGTTGTGTGTATTTGTGTTTTGCATAGTGGGCAGTTTGGTGATGTATATTTATTGTGTGGGATTGATTTTATTTAGGTAAGAATAGAGGAA
The DNA here is from genome assembly GCA_030248175.1 of Microlaimidae sp. YZB2_3. Classification (NCBI taxonomy): domain Eukaryota; kingdom Metazoa; phylum Nematoda; class Chromadorea; order Desmodorida; family Microlaimidae; species Microlaimidae sp. YZB2_3. Next base: position 86,497 of record JASAMX010010272.1, on the reverse strand, counting down.
AGGAGATTTCCCCACCCTGATATGGGCGAGGGAAGTTTTGTTTTGCGAGGGAAGGAATTGGTGTTCATATCATCATATTTCACAATATTAAAACTCCCACTAATACGGTCCAGTGCAACATGATATGATTAAGGACAACCTTGTTAAAGGATTTAAGGAAAGGTTATGTTTTGATTATTATTGTAACTACTAAAATTGTTTTATGTTGATTGTCTGTCTTGATCAACTTGATTGAGTGATTGTCTTTGTTGCACAGTGAAAAATATTGAACACTAAACATTTTAGAATGAAATTTAACAAAAAAACCCAAAGTTTAGAGGAACTCTAAAATTGACATAGAAGTGCTTCAATAATATTGTATCAGTAATATCTGATCTTATCTTAAATTTGCTTCTGATTTTAAAATACAGAGGCCACCAAAAAAACCTTTAAAGCCTATTGTATACAATTTTGTTGTTGTCCTTTGCCAGTAACCAGGTTTCGTTTAACCCTAGTTGCTTCCATCTGGCATGCTCCTCCCCTTGCTCACTCCCTCTTCCCACTCTCGGAGGAGATCAGCAACCGCTGCAGGGTTAGCCCAAAGGTCCTCTGGTCCCAAGGTCGTGTTAATGTGTGTGCATGTGAAAAGATGTTGTGTGTATTTGTGTTTAGCATAGTGGGGGCAGTTCGGTGATGTGTATTGTGTGGGATTGATTTTGTGCAGGTCAGAGTAGAGAAAAGGAGATTTCCTCGTCCTGAGTTGGGCGAGGGTTCTTCTGACCCCGTGAGGAAGATTTTCTTCCTTGTTGCTTATTGCTGGTGCTTTTGTTTGAAGTATTGGGTTTATTGGAGTGTTGTTGATGTGGTTTGTGACTGTGTTTGTGTGGATTTGTTGTTTTGATGCTTTGTAAGTTTTGTTGTGTATGTCTGTAGGCAGGGACGTAACCAGGGGGGGCGGGGGGGGAGCGCCCGCCCCCCTCCCCGAAACGGTCGGACAGAAGGAAAAATAAGGATAGTGGTTGGGCGGGGGGGCGCGGCCGCCCCCCCCCCCCCAAAATTGTCGCCAGATAGTAAAATTAGGGGGTTTTCAGAGGCTAAAAACTCAAAATTTTCTAGCGCCTCGCTAATCGCTCAGTGCCAAACTATAAAATAATTTTAGTACCCCAATTGATCCCCAAAAAACAAAAATTTTTTCCGCTTCGCTTCGCTCAGCGGTCACTTTCTCATATATCTTGCTATTTATCTTGACTAATGCTAATGTTATTTTAAAGTTAGTACAATATTTTTTATAAGTAATAAGTACTACACAGAAAGCAAAACAAACAATCATATTGGTTGATTTATGTACCTCCCCCCTCCTAAATTTTCCAGCCGCCTATAGCATTTGGCTCATATTTTTTTCATATAGGTAGATAGGTACCCTAAAAAACATGGAGTCGAGATGCTGCTTATGTGCTTTGGTTTACAATATGGGTGTAGCCAAGGGATCTGAAAGGTCTCTAAATTCCTTTTTTGTAAAATCCAGGCTCTGCCAATGTGTGCTAATGTAATTTTTAACTAAGAAAACATGTTTTTACCGCTAAAAACATTGGATAATACATTATTAGGCCAAAAACAGTGTATTATACAGCTTTATCTACGTTTATCCCTGCTTTTTTAACGTTTTCAAAAATATGGAGGGCTCAGCCGCCCCCCCAAATTTCGGGGGAGGGGGGGGGCGGAACCCCCCCCCCTTGAAATTTTTTTTGTACTACACTACAATCCGCCCCCCCCCCAAATGAAACTCTGGCTACGTCCCTGTCTGTAGGAATGTTTGTTGTGTAATTGTTGTTATGAAATATTGTTTGCTTATTGAGCCTGCTGGGTGCAGTTTGTTGTGTTGAGTAGTTCATTGGATTGATTGATTTGATTGACATGGCTTCCAATTTTGCTTGTTTTGCGTGGAGTTGAATCTGTGTTGCTATTAGGAGGACTTTAGCCTCTGTGTGTGTGTGTTTGTGTCTGTGGTGTGCCCCGTTTTGACCCTGACAGCAGTGTTTTGTATTGTTTGCAATTTGTTAATTTGTGTGTTTGATGTTGTGGGGCCCCAGACTGTGCCGACATACTCGATTATTGGTCGAGTGATTGCATTGTATGTGTGTGTGTGTGTTTCTTTTGGTTTACCCCACGATGTTGCTGTGAGTCCATTTATAATTTTGAGTGTTTTTCGTGCTTTGCTCTGTGCATTTGCGGTGTGTGTGTGTTGAATGTAAGTTTGGGGTCAAACGTGAGCCCCAAGATTTTTGGGTTTTTAGTTGTGATGAGTGTTGTGTTGTTTATTTGTAGTGATCGTTGTGTGTTGTACTCTGCAGGGTCTAGTGTGAATAGTTTGGATGTTGTTTTGCTTGCATTTAGTGTGAGTTGATTGTTGTCTGTCCATGTTTGTATTGCATGTAAATATGGTTGTGTTTGTTGTTGTGCTATGTGGTGGTTTGGGTGTGATGCATATATTTGTGATGTCGTCTGCATATGTTATAATGTGTACGTTTGGTGGTGGTGCTGGAATGCCTGCGGTGTAGATGTCAAATAGTGTGGGTGATAGACAGGAGCCTTGTGGGACTCCTGTTTTTATGAGTTTTTGTTTTGATTTGTGATTGTTGTATGTGGTGTATGCTTTGCGGTCTTTGTTGTAATTGTTTATGAATTTTGTGATTGTTGTTGGTACTTGTGTTTTGCGAGTTTGTGTATGAGTGTGTGGTGATTGACACTGTTGAAAGCTTTGGACATGTCCAGTGCTACAACAACTGTGCGGTGTGGTGGTTTTGGTTTGTTGAAACCTGCTGCTATATCAGTGTAAAGTATTTGTATGTAATGCTGTGTATGTGAAGTGTTGTTTTTTGAAACTGTGTTGGTATGTTATGTTTGGAATGTTGCTTGTGATGTATGGGAGTATGATTTTTTCCAAAGTTTTTTCGAGTGTGGATATGAGTGAGATGGGCCTGAATGATCGGCTGTTGTTGATATTTTTGTTTGTTTTAGAATTGGAATGTGGTTGGATTGTTTGTTTTGCTTTGTTGTTTTGCTGTGATTGTTTGCTCTACTGTTAGTGTGATGGGTGTGGATTGTAATTGTGTGATTACGCGTGTAATTTTGCAGTATGTTTTGTTTGTTTTGTGAGTGGTGGATTGTGTAAATTGTTTGGGGCCAGTGATTGTTTTTGTGTTGAATGTGATTGCCATGTTTTTGTCTGTACGTTGTTTTTTGTTGCTGAGTTGTGCTATTGTGTTGTATAGTTTGTAAGAGTTGTGTTTGTGGGTAAAGTGCTTTGTGACGTTTTGCTGCCAGATGTTTGCTTTATGTTCTGCTATTTGTTTTTGTATTTGTTTGTTTAGCAGTTGTATGTCTTGATGTTTGGAGTCTGCTTGTCTGAGTGCGTTGCGGTGTTGTGTGAGTTGTATAATATGTTGTGGTAGTGGCCTGTTTGTGTGCTTATTTTGACCTTTGGGAATATGTGCTTTGTCTGCTTGAATAATGAGTTTTGTAAATGCTTTGTTTGCTTGATGTATGTTTGTGGTGGGTGGGACTGTTTCTATGTTGTCTTTTATGTGTGCGGTGAAGGCTTGCCAGTTTGCTTTTTTGTAATTTGTGAATGTTGTTTTGGTGTGTTGTTGTTTGTGTGTGTGCATGTTTAGTGTTGTGAGTATTGGTAGGTGGTCTGAATTGAGTGCATTTAGTGTTTGCCATTAGTAGGTGTTGTTGATGTTTGCTGAGATTATTGTGATGTCTGGAGATGTTTGCGTGTTGGTGTATTTGTGTTGAGTATTGTGTGTTTTGGGTTTATGATTATGTCCACTACTGCTTCCTCTCTACGATCTTCTATGGGAGAAAACTATAGAGGGGAGTGAGCGTTTATGTCGCCTGTGATGATTGTGTTGTCTTGCTGGGTGAGTTGGTGTATAATGTGTGTTTTGTCTGCTATTTGGTTGTTTTCTGTTGTTGCTGATTGAGTGTCCCTTGGAGGGATGTATATATTTGCTATGTCTATGTGTTATGCGAAGCTCTGCAGTGTTGTGTGTTTGTTGTGGAGTTTGAGTAGGATTAAGTTGGGAGAAAATAGTGTCCATAGGTGTCCGACCTGCCCGGACTGCCCGGACCCCCCCCCCCCCCCTGAGGACCGGTCCAGGGTACCCCTCCCCCCTAGCGCCCATTTTGGACCCTCCCCCCCCTAAAATCCCGGGCCCGGCCGACCCCCCCCCTGAAGGCGTTTTTGACAATCCCCCCCCCTAACAGCTGTTCCACCCCCCTTATCTATATATAAGAGGTGTTGAATTTTGGTAAATTCAAACGACACAGCAGCTGGGATACCGTTATCCATATTATGAAAATAACACATAGGAAGTGTGTTTGATATGTAAATAAAATAATTGCTGAACAACTATGGTGCAGCCAAAAATAAACTAAGTTATTTTTTGAAATTTGCATAGCTTATGCATTTATCTTTGAAGATATAATACTTCAATCAATTGAAATTAAAATAGCAAATCATTTTTTCATGAAAATTATGGTACTTTTGCTCATAGGAGCTAGAAGCACGACAAAAAACTGCTTTGAATTTATATATGACAAAAAATACTAAAACAATAAGCAGAAGTTTTGTTTCGACCGAAGTCTTCATCAGGCGCAAAGTACCAAAGTTAAAACCACTAAAAGGGTTTATATTGCAGTATTCTCTAAAAGAATGCTTTTCACGCTTAGATTTATACTTTCTAACATATTGAATGATCTTGTGGTAAAAACTGTTTACTTAAAATGTAAAACACAATAAAAAAGCCAGATCTTATTTGATTTTTTTTAAAAAAAATTTTTTTGTTTAATAACATAAAAGTTATTATAAATACACCATGATAATAACAGCGTGTGTATTTAGCTATGTATATCTTTTGTATTAATATTTTTTAATTTGGTGCAAATTAATTATTTAATTCTTAATATTTTAGCTTCATTTTTAGGTTTTTGCTTAGGCTTGCTTAGGGTAACACATAAGGATTGTGCTTTTTTTGTGAAACAAGATGTTTGATAACCAACCTTACATTAAATGTAAAAACTGTGCTAACAGATTCAAATCTATTAAGTTCTAATATTATTGTATTAAAACAATATAAAACGCTGTATTTAAATATATATATATAATTCCACAAACAAGGAATTATAAATAAGGGTCATAAAGCAAGGCAAGGTTGATAGCTTGTCTATTTTTATTTTTACCATAGGTTAAATAACTTTTATACCCTTTCAAATCTGAAAATAACCAAAAAGATGAAAGCCCATTTAGTATAAATAATACAGCTGTATGAAAAAGGGAACAACAAAATTAGTCTAAAGAATTACTTTAAGTAACTCAATATATTAAAGGCGTGTACTAATAAAACGCTTACTGAGTACAAAAATTTTTATTGCCAGTATTGCCAAATAGTGCCTTTATACAGCCGCATAATATGACTTTTAGGTCAAATTTAATATTTTATTATATATATATATATATATAAATTAATAAATTTTAATATTAATTTGAATATTAGTCATGTAGCCTTTATAAATCAAAATAAAAAGGTTTAAAAAGCTTGAGAATTTCTAAAACCAAGCATATTTTAAAGCAAAGCCACAAAATTAATTCTATAACATAACATGGATTTTTTGAAATCAATACTTCGTTTTTGCAAACATTTGCTATTTTTTTTAAAGGCTGTTGTACTAATTTTTATTCATATTAAATACCTAGCATTTAAATAAAGCCTCCAAATGAGGCCTACAAACTTTTACCGGAAGCAAAAAAAAATCAACAAAAAGGTACCTCTTATAATATGTTAACGTTTTTAACAGTTTCCAAAAGCTTTTTTGGCAGGTCCAGGCTTTTCCCCCCCCCTAAGTACCCCAGTCCAGGCTTCCCCCCCCCCCTAAGGACCCTTCAGTCCAGGCTACCCCGGGGTCAAAATTTTTCGAAAATTTGGTCCAGGCTGACCCCCCCTGCTGGGCCTACAAAATGGTAAAAAATGGGCTGACCCCGGGGTCAAACCCCCCCCCTAGCCGTCAAGGGTCGGACACCTATGATAGTGTCTTTGTGTATGTATGTGAGTAGTCCTCCGTCCTCCCCCAGTTTTGCCTTGTCTGTCTTGTCTGCACGCGGTGTACTATTGTAGTTTTGGTGTATTTGTTTGCAATGCTTTGAGTTTTGTTTCTTGCACTGTGATGATGTCTGCTTGAGTTTTGTTGGCGAGCATTTGTAGCTCTGTGATGCTTGTGGTAATGCCATTGATGTTTATTTATAGTATTTTTAGTTTTGATTTGGAGTGTTGAGTGTAAGTGTTGTTTTATGCTTGTTGTGCTTTGGTGTTGGTTGTGTGTGTTTGTTGGTTGTTGTTTGTGTTCTGTTGTTGTGTTTTGGTGTTTGTTTATTGTTTTTTGTGTTTGGTTTAGGGTGTGTAATTGGCAAGACCATGTTGGTTGTTGTTAGCATTGTTTGAGTATGGTTTTCCCACGGTTTGCATGTACCCAGTGTGGTGTGCGTTTGTTTTTGCATTGTATTAGTATTTGTTTGTTAGTAAATTTTTTGTTGCATATGTTACATGTGACCCTGGGATAGTACTGTGACCCTGGGACCCCTATATTACTGTGACCCTGGGACCAGGGTTGGTTTTGACGTCCCATGCGCGCATTATTTGAAGCTCCAGCCAGAGCGCGGGTTTCAGAATGGAGTTTGGCAAAAAGGTGCCAGATGTCGTCTGGTTTTGATATGTTCCTGATTTGAAAACGAAGCATTGAAATATGTTGTTTCACTTTGTTTTGCATTCCCACCACGTGCAGGCCAGGATACTGGAGTTTGTTCCCCTATTCATGTTGTAATGTTTATGGCCTGAGTACAGGTTATGACCTCAAGGAACCTGACCACATCCATTGGTTTTTCCTATAGATCTTCTAATTTGAGCGTTGTTGGCTTTTGAGGGCATGCAAAAAGGTGTTTGACGTCATGAGGTTTGCCCCTGCAGTGGGGGCATTCGTTTTTAATGGAGTTGTTGATTCTGGATTTGAACAAATTGAGGCGGTGGCAGTGTCTGGATCTAAGTTGTGCCAGGAAAGGTTTTTAGACTTCCTGAGGAGTTGTTGCTTGCTTATGTCAATTGGTGGCGGATTTCTTTTTAATAGTGCATTAGGTTGGAGTTGTGAAGTGTTTTTTTTTTGAAAAAATATGAGTAAATGTTTAATTGGATGGTTTTTCCATGAGCATGTGGTTGCAGAAACTTTTAGCTGTTTGTCCAAATTTTGATTGGAGTGTATGTTTCATCTCTCTTGGTTTATGATCATTGGCTTTGATTTTGTTAGATTGGTGTGTTGGCTGCATGGTTTTTGCTAAAAATTGTGTTTAGAGAAGGTGGGTGTGATTTTCTAGTGGTAGGACTTTGGTCTCTTTGGTGTAGATGGTCAGTTGGGGCCATTTTGTGGCAGCCGGTTGCTATCCTCCTGATAGCCATGTTTTGTGTTGTTTGTAGTTTTTGAAGATGAGATTTTGATAGATTGGGTGACCAAATTGGGGCTCTGCAGTTGAGAATTGGGCGTCTTATTGCTTTGTAGGAGGTAACTATTGTTTCTTTTTGTTGGCCCCAGCTGGTGCGAGCTATGGCTTTAAGAATGTTGTTAAGCCTGGATGCTTTGTTGTTACTTTGCTTTGACCCCCCATTACTGGGGGACTGCCGCCCCCTGACCCCCCTTCAGCGTTAGTATTTACCCCTCCCCAGACCGCCCCCCCCCAAACATGAAATCCTGGGCACGCCACTGGTAGTTGGTGAGATCGAGTTCCATTTTAGTTATCTTGTTTCTAGTGGAGTAAACTGTGGTATCATCAGCATAGGAGATTATTTTGACATTAGCTGGAGGTAGTGTAAGGTCAGAAATATAAAAGTTGAAAAGAGTTGGTTAGTTAGTTAGCATAGCCAGTGTTTTCAAGTGATTTCCTCCAGGAATGCTGCTGCCTTTGCGGGTTGAAACCATAGGTCTTCTACTGTTAGTGCGGTAGAATTCTTGGTGCAGTTGAAAAGGTGGTGGACATCATGCGGTTTCTGGTGGCATTTTGGGCATTCATTTTTGATAAGTGGGTTTATTCTTGATTTGTATGAATTTAGATGATGACAAAATCCGGATCTCAGTTGTGACAGGAGTGCTCTTAGTTTTCTTGGAAGGTGTTGTTCGCTTTTGTGTATTTCATGGGGTTTGCTTTTTAGTAGAGGATTGGGTTGTAGTTGAGATAGAGATTCTTTTACGAAATAGGTGTCAATGTTAGTCCGGATGGCTTTTTCGGTGAGAGTTGGATTGAAGAAACTTTCTGCTATGGGGCAATATTTTGATTGGAGGGTGTGTTTCATTTCTCTTGGCCTAGATTTGTTTGCTGTGATTTTGTTAGATGGGTGAGTCTGTTGCATAGTCTTGGCGAGAAATTGTGTTGCAAGGAGAGATGTGTGGTTTTCAATTGGTAGTACTTTAGTTTCTTGATGAAGATGCTCTAGTGAGGCCATTTTATGGCAACCAGTTGCTATCCTGAGGGCTGAGTTTTGTGTTGTTGAAGTTTCTGGTAATGGGATTTTGAAAGGTTTGGTGACCATATTGGTGTTCCCTAGTTGAGGATGGGACGCCCCATAGCTTTGTATGAGGCTACTATTGTTTCTTTTTGTTGACCCCAGCTGGTCCCAGCTAGGGCTTTGAGGATGCTATTGCGTCTAGATGCCCTGTTGTTGATGGTGGTGATGTGGTTGTTGAAGGTTAGTTTTGGATCAAAAGTGACACCTAGAATTTTGGGGTTTTTGTTGAGCGGTAAAAGTTGGTTTTGTATGGTCACGTTTGGGTGATAGTTGTATTCTTGTGAAGATGGAGAGAAAAGTGTAACTGTTGATTTTTCTGTTGATAGTTTGAGGTGGTTGAGATTCAGGTATTGATTTAGAGTGTTGAGATAATTGGTGAGATTTGTTTCCATATTGGCTATGTCGTTTCCAGTGGAGTAGACTGTGGTGTCGTCAGCATAGGAGACGATTTTGAGGCCGGCAGGGGGGGGAGGTATGTCCGATATGTAGAAGTTGAAGAGGGTTGGTGAAATGACTAAGCCCTGAGGCACGCCTGTTTGTACTATCCTGGGTTTGGAGATTGAGTCTCTGAATGAAGTTTTGTTGATTCTGCCTCTGAGATAACCACTTAGCCATCTGATTAGATAGGCTGGGAGTGTGCTGTTTGCTATCTTGTTGAATAAAATTTCTATGCTGATGGTGTCAAAGGCCTTGGTAAGGTCCAAGGCTGCTACTATTGTTCGTTTGGGTGGAGCTTTTTGGTTGAAACCGGTTGCTATTTCGTTGGTAAGTTGAAGGAGAGCAGTAGCTGTTGAGTGTTTGGGTTTGAAAGTTGAAACCATGCTGATCTGGATGGTGTTGTAGATGTTGAAGAAGGATCGGTTCATACATGGGCACGGGGGGGGGGGGTTGGGGGGGTTAACCCCCCCCCCCCCAAAACAGAGAAGTGGGGTTTAACCCCCCCCCCACTCAGAAGTGGGGAGGGGGGAGAGAAAAAGTTAACCCCCCCCCCAATTTTGGAAAAATGAAGAAAAAAAATGTCTTTAAAATGACTTCTAACTGCCCCCAAACTTAAGTTTTGAGGTCAAAATGAATGTTTTAAGCAATAAAAAGCTCAAAAATGCATTAAAAAGGGCTTTTTGACCTAAAATTAGTGTTTTTAACCTATTTTTCCTTCAAAATCGAAAAACAATATGGGTAAAATGCACAACGATATGGGTATTTTGCGTTTCTCGGATTTTAACCCCCCCTAATTTGGGGTTTAACCCCCCCACTCCGGACCAACTTGTCCATGTATGGATCGGTTGGATTATTTTTTCAAAAACTTTTATTGCTGGGCAGAGAAGTGAGATTGGTCTGTAAAAATTAGAGATGAGAAGATCCTTTCCGGGTTTGCCAAGTGGTATTATGGTTGCATTTTTCCAGATTGTAAGTATGCTATTTGTTTTTAGTGATAGGTTGAACAGATCAGTTAGATATTGATTGCCAAGAGGACCAAGGTTTTTAAGGTGGAAAATGGTTAGGTTGTCAGGACCAAAAGCTTTGGAGTTGTTAGATGATTTTATGGCATTTTCTACTTCTATGGTTGTGATAGTTTTGGGTTCTTGTTTGATTTTTTTAATGCTTCTGATTAATTTTCGATTTTCTTTAGGTGTTTTGAAAGGTTTGTTTGGAGTAAATTGTTTGTTGAAGTTGTTTGCTAGTAATTGAGGGTCGTTGATGTTGGTGAGATTACAGAGCCTTGGGGAACTCCTGTTTGAACTATCCTGGCTTTAGAAGTAGAGTCTCTAAAAATTGTTTTGCTGGTTCTGACTTTGAGGTAACCACTTATCCATTTGATGAGGTAGGTTGGATGTGTGCTGTTGGCTATTTTGGTTATTAGAATATCGATGCTGATTGTGTCAAATGCCTTGGTGAGATCCAGGGTGGCTACTATTTTACGCTTGGGTGGTCGTGGAGCTTTTTGGTTGAATCCAGTGGCTATGTTGGTTGTAAGTTGAAACAGGGCAGTGGTTGTTGAATGTTTGGGTTTGAATCCATGCTGATCTAGGTGCTGTTTTAGATGTTGGGGAAGGATCGGTTGAATTATTGCTTCCAAAATTTTTATAGCTGGACAGAGAAGAGAAATTGGTCTATAGGAGGTTGAAATGTTGAGATCCTTTCCAGGTTTTAGTAGTGGTATTATGAATGAGGTTTTCCAGATGTTTGGTATGCTGTTTGTTTTAAGAGAGAGGTTTAACAGATCAGTTAGTTATTTGATTTTGAGGGGACCGAGGTTTTTGAGGTGAAATATGGTTAGATTGTGTGGGCCAAAAGCTTTTGAGTTGTTTGTTGTTTTTATCGCTTTTTCCACCTCTGCGGTTGTAATTTTGACTGGATTCTGGATAAGTTTTTTAATATTTCTGAAAAAGTTACGGTTTTCTTTTGGAGTCTTAAAGGGTTTTTTTGGTGTGAATTGTTTGTTGAATTTGTTTGCCATTTTTAGAGGGTTATTGATTTGAATTCCATTAAAATTTATCACTGAATTTGGTAAGTATGAGGGTTAATTGTCCAGTGATTTTATTGTTTTCCAGAGTTTTGTTGGGTTGGCTTTGTGGCTGAAGTTATCCAAAAAAGAGTGCCATTGTTTGGTGGCGTTGAAGCGAATTTGGTTGTGAATGTTGTTGTTGAGCTCTTGTATTGGGGTAGAATGTGGGTGGGTTTGGCAAAGTGTATCACGCTCTTTGGTGAGCTGAATTGTTTCTGAAGCTGAATTGTTTCTCTATTCATCAATATACTCAGTACTTTACAAGTGTTACTCGGTTTGGGATGTGGAAAAACCCTATTGGAATTTTCCATTCATGTGGTTTTGAGCGTTGATTGATTGATTTTATATTGATGTAGTAAGTTTCCGTTTTGACTCTTCGTTACCACATTATTTTTGATTTAAAAAATTAGTCAGAATTCTATTTATTTTATAATAAAACTTGTTTTGTTTTTCAAACACTTTTTTGGCAGGGTTTAGTCACTTTTTGAAAGTACTGTTTGTCTCATTTTGCAGTTGAAAGTTGCAATCAAAAGTTGAAAATTTCTTAAAGCTCCACACTAAGGTGGGTGGGAATTAATTTTCATGTCAGAATTTATTAGAATTACTCCCCATTTCTACTTGTCCCCGCGTATGACTCATCTTCTTGTGTTATCTGAAGAATTTTTTGTTATAGATTTGTTGGATGCTATTGATCCTAGCAAACGCGAATCATTAAACAGTGATGAAGATGAAGATCCTGTCTCTGACGAAGATGACAGAAGTAAATAACGTTTTAGAGGTTTTTTATAACCCCAAAATGTAATAATGTAACATCAAGGGTATTTAGTTTCAATTGAAATATTTAAAAAAATTTCTTTTCGACTTCACTACTGCTGTATATTTAATCAAAAAAATACAGTCAGTCAAAAACGTAATATTTTTGATAATTTTTGTGGCAAAATGATCAACTGAGGTCAAAAGTCAACACCGTCTCAGAACCTAGACAGGAGACAAGTAGCTTCCATAGTACGTAATTTTAAAATCCAGAAAATACAATTCAGGACTGGACTTTTTCTTAAAATATATAAAAGAAAGTTTCTTTCAATATTTGTTGAAAAGGTTTTTTTGTTAAGTTTAACCATAACTAGAAAAAAAATTTAAATGTAAAAAAATATAAACAACACATCTGAATAGAAGTTTCCCACTTTCTTGTAAGAAAACTTGTTTTAGTAGGTCAAACCATATCCTTTCCATCCTCTAATTTAAACCCTTGGTTTGTTTTTTTAGTATCTGGTAGCGATTCCGATAGCAATAATAAAATTCCACCCGGCTCTGTTTCCACAGAAACAATTCAAACGCAGCAAAAACCAAACAAAAAAGGCGCAAATGTCCGCTTCAACGATTTGGCGGACCTGGGTGTTTCATTCAAGAAAAAGCGGTCAACAGAAGAGGAAATAGTTGAGGATAGCTCGGGAAGCGGTGAAGATGGTAATTTGGATTATTTGTTTGTTTTATTCTTTTTGTGTTTGTTTTTTCCCTTTATTAATCCTTGGAGATTTTAGCAAACAAAGCCTTTTAATCCGTTCCCTTCATGGCCTCTCTACCGTTAAAACTGTGAAACTTTTGTACAACAAAAGAGAAATCTTTGTCCCATGGTAGTGATATTTTTGTATGACAAATGTCGTATGTAAACCTTGCCGCGGTGAACTCACATATGAGGTCATACATAATTTTTTGTTCGTGATTAGTGAGCGAGCAAATTGAAATGTTTAAAGCTTTACGCTTAGTGCAGTTAAGAAATAGTTAAAGCTGTAGCAATATGCAAATTTGTGCAATATTGAAATATTCTATGTGATACACTATAAAATCTGCATATTGCTACTGTACAGATTTAACTATTTTAATTTGCTCGCTCACTGGGCACAAATCGCGCACAAAAGTTATGTATGACCTAAGTACAACCTAGGTCATACATAAGGTTTCATGGTTCTAATTCAGGTGGGGGTTTTGTTTTTTTTTTTTTGGGTTTTTTGGTTGGGGGTGGTTTGGGTTTTTGCTTTTTGTTTTAGAGATTTTGTTATTTTTTTAATTATATAATGTAGAGTTTTTTTTTTGGGGGTTTTTTTGGTGTGTGGGGGTGGGCTTTTTTTATGAGGAGAGGTTGAGGGTAGAGTAGAGATTTTTTTTAGTAAAGGGGATGGTTAGTTTGGGTGGTTTTTTGTGGGGAGAGTTATATAGAAATTTTTTTCTGCTATTAAACCATATTTTGATTGGAGGGTGTGTTTTATTTCTTTTGGCCTAAATTTGTTTGCTGTGACTTTGTTGGATGGGTGAGTCTATTCCATAGTCTTGGCGAGAAATTGTGTTGAGAGGAGAGATGTGTGGTTTTTGATTGGTAGTACTTTTGTTTCTTGGTGGAGATGATCTAGTGAAGCCATTTTTTGGCAGTCAGTTGCTATCCTGAGAGCTGAGTTTTGTGTTGATTGGAATTTCTGATAATAGGATTTGGAGAGGTTTGGTGACCATAATGGTGTTCCATAGTTGAGGGTGGGTCGCCCTATAGCTTTGTATGAGGCTAATATTGTTTTTTTTTGTCCCCAACTGGTCCTAGCTAGAGCTTTGAGAATAGTATTGCGCCTGGATGATTTGTTGTTGATGGTGGTGGTGATGTGGTTATTGAAGGTTGGTTTTGAATCAAGGATTTTAGGATTTTTGTTGAGAGGGAAAAGTTGGTTATGTATGGTCACTTTTCGGTGGTAGTTGTATTCTTGTGAGGATGAAGAAAAAAGTGTAACTGTTGATTTTTCTGTTGATAATTTGGTATGGTTGAGATCCAGGTATTAATTTTGAGTGTTGAGATAATTGGTGAGACTTGTTTCCATTTTGGCTATCTTGTTTCTAGTAGAGTAGAATGTAGTGTCATCAGCATTGTAAACGATTTTGACGTCGGCAGATGGAGGAGGTATGTGCGATATGTAGAAGTTGAGGAGAGTTGGTGAAATGACTGAGCCCTGAGGCACGCCTGTTTGTACTATCATGGGTTTGGATATTGAGTCCTTGAAAAAAGTTTTGCTGATTCTGCCTCTGAGATAATCACTTAACCATTTGATTAGATAGGCTGGAAGTGTGCTGTTTAAATGTCTATGCTGATGGTGTCAAAGGCCTTGGTAAGGTCCAAGGCTGCTTCTATTGTTCGTTTGGGTGGAGCTTTTTGGTTGAATCCGGTTGGTATTTTGTTGGTAATTTGAAGGAGAGCAGTAGTTGTTGAGTGTTTAGGTGAAGCCGTGCTGATCTGGATGGTGTTGTAGATGTTGGAGAAGGATCGGTTGGATTATTTTTTCAAAAACTTTTATAGCTGGGTAGATAAGTAAAATTGATCTGTAAGAAGTAGAGATGAGATGATCCTTTCCGGGTTTGATAAGTGGTATTATAGTTGCGGTTTTCCAGATTGTAGGTATGCTATTTGTTTTTAGTGATAAGTTAAACATATCAGTTAGATTTTGTATGCCAAGAGGACCAAGGTTTTTAAGGTGAAAAATGGTTAGATTGTTTGGGCCAAAAGCTTCGGAGTTGTTTGATGATTTTATAGCATTTTCTACTGGGGGGGGGGGGGTTGGGGGGGGGGGTTGGTTCGTTTTTTTTGGGTTTTGGTTTTTTGTTTGTTTTTTTTTTTGTTTTTGTTTTATTTTTTTTTTTTTCTCCCTCTTGTTACCTTTTTGGTTTTTCCCCTCCCCCCTCCTGTTGTTTTTTTCTGTGTTGTGATTTTTTTAGGTTCTTGATTGATTTTTTTAATGTTTATAATTAATTTTTGATTTTCTTTAGGTGTTTTGAAAGGTTTGTTTGGAGTAAATTGTTTATTGAAATTGTTTGCTAATAATTGAGGGTCGTTGATTAAATTTCCATTGAAGTTTATTGCACAATTTGGGGTTGGTGACTGTTTGTTATCCAGTGATTTAATGGTTTTCCAAAGCTTAGAGGAGTTGGTTTTGTGGCTGAAAGTGTCCAGATATGAATGCCATTTTTTGGCAGTGTTGATGCAGATTTGGTTGTGGATTTTTTGGTTGAGCTCTTGTATTTGGTTTGAAAGCGGGAGTTAGATTGGCTTGAAAATTGTTGTGACGACCGACTGGTATGTGGTGTGAAGAAGCTTTGATTAATATATTTCTAAACGTTTTTTCATCTTTTTTGACTTCTGTTGGAGCTGAGAGATTAAGTAATTTTGTTTCATTTTTGTAGTTGGTCCAGTTGGCTTTGTTGAGATTGGTGAAAGTTTTCCTGGTTTTGGGCGCTATTGTCTATTTGGTTTGAAGGCTGAATATGATGGATTGGGAGGTGATCAGAACTCAATGTGGTAACCGTTTTCCAGTCTGAGGAGGTGAGGAGTGAGTCCGAGATGAGGGAGATATCTGGCGATGTTGGATTCTTATTTGAAGGGATGTGTGTGTGTGTGTGTGTGTGTGTTCATGTTTAGAGATGCCATGTTCGAGATGTTGATGATGTTTGCAATGTAGTCGCCTCTGGCGTTGGTAAGGCTTGAGTGCCAGAGTTTGTGGTGTGAATTGATATCTCCAGGGGGGGGGGTGGGTGGGGTTCTTTTTGTGGGTGTTTTTGGTGTGTTGTGTTTTTTATAATCAACCTGATTGTTTTTATAGATTTTTTGATAAGCATATTCATGTATAGGGTGTAGCTGATATGTGATGAATTCCGTTTTTGAGGAAATTTTATAAAGGTACTATTTTCTTAGGGGGAGGGGGGGGTCAGATTTCATCTAGAGGGGAGTCGGCGTAAAAATTCGGAAATTGGGGAGGGGCGGGGCCTATTTCTTTGAGGGGGCCCCATTTCGAGGCGGGGGGGGGTGGACCTACTGGGCAGTTGGTCGGAGTGGGGGGGTTAACCCCATTAGGGGGGAGTTAAATCCAGAAACGCAAAATACATATCGTTTTTTTCTGGAGTGCATTTTACCATATCGTTTTTCGATTTTGAGGAAATAGGTAAAACGCTATTTTAGGTCAAAGCTTTTATTGCATTTTTGAGCTTTTTATTGCTTAACATTCATTTTGACTTACTTGTTTGGAGGCAGTTAGAAGTCATTTTAAGACATTTTTTTTTTCATTTTTCCATTGGGGGGTTACTTTTCTCCCCTCCCCCCTTCTGAGTGGGGGGGGGGGGTTAAACCCCCTATCTCAGAATTTGTGGGGGGGGGGGTTAACTCCCCGTGGCTATGTTAGGGCCGACCCGCCCCTCCGGATACTCCGATAATGAGACTGATTGTTTTATACATTGTCATGTCAGGCCTAAATTGGTGATGCAGGATCTGGCCGGTGGAATGTATAAGTTGGTGATTGAGAGCAGTGGCGTGCCCAAGGGGGGCGGCCGCCCTCCCCCCCCCCCAAATCCGGCGAAGCCGGATTTTTTCATAAGGGGGGAAATCCCATGTTTTTTGAATTTTGAGAGAAAAAAATTTTTTTTTAATATTAATACAGAAACTTTCCTGATGCCTTCCAAAAGCATATTAACAGTCAAAAAACCAAATTTTCCCCGCTTCGCGGGTAGTTTAAATTCACAATTTGTCTTAGTTTTTCGATTTCAAATCGATTATGCCGTGCAATAGTTAAGGCATATATGTTAAATCAAACTACTATAAACATTATTAACCTTTTATTAACGTTTTAAACACCTGTTTTAAATGTATAGGTATAAAAAACCTTATATTTTGTGATAAGTATCATCTGGAATTAAAATTTCTAGTGTATTTTAGCGCCTTAAATTAAAAATTTTCTCCCCGGGGGGCATTCTGCCCCCCGGACCCCCCTGACAAGGGGCTCTGCCCCTTGACCCCGCTGGGGGCTCTCGCCCCCCAGACCCCCATTACTGGGGGGCTGCCGCCCCCCAGACCCCCCTTCAGGGTTAGTATTTACCCCTCCCCAGACCGCTCCCCCCCGAAATGAAATCCTGGGCACGCCACTGATTAAGAGGTCAGTATTGTTGAAGTGAATGTGGAGTGGATGTCATGCATTTCTGCATGTGGATCATTCTGTTGAATTTCCAAGTTAATTTTGTAGTTGATCAAATGGTGTACAAAGAAGAGTAGACCACCTCCATTGGAATTTCTGTCTTTTCTGATAGTTGTATAAAAAATTTAAAAAATTGTACCCATTTACTTGACATATTAAATAAAATTATTAGATGGTTTAATACAACCTAAAAAGGACAGACATACATATAGCTCAAATTTTTGGTTCTGAAAAATTGACCGTGTAAAATAATTTTGCATTAAAAAGGAGACCTATAACAAAAGCCTGTTTCGTCCCTTGTTTGGACAGGCTGGACAAATATGAGGAGAAGTTGGGACTTCTTCAGCAAACGCTTCCCGTCATATTTTTACAACATACATATTTAAAAAATTAATGTTTTGAAAAATTATCTTTTGTTAATTTTGTGTCATTTTGTATATCTTTGATATATATTATTTATAAGGGAAGTGTTTTATTACCTGATCTGGCGGGGTGTCCATGTTTCTTTTTGCCATTTCTCTGTGTCACCGCACAATGACTTTAATTTTATTTAACAGTTATTGTTTTTAAGAGGTAGTCAAGAGCACATTATTAACTTAATTTATATAGCGAAACTTTGAATTCTCACATGACCCAACCTGGAAATCGATATAATCCAAAACATTGATAATAATAGTTGGTATAGTTGGGGATTTTTTTATCTTTGGGTTTTGCTTAGAGTTTGGTTTCCTGGATGGCAGCGATGTTAATGTTGTGATTTTTGCAAAAAAAGTTTGTTAGTTCTTGTAGTTTGTTGGAGATTCCGTTGGCGTTATATTACTATATTAATTGCAGAATATTTAAGGTTGAATTTTTGGAGTTTGTATTATGATGCGGAAAAAGCGTGCAGTTGTTACATGAAAAATTTTGGTTGTAGTATTTTAGACTTTGTAGGTTGCTACATTTTAAATGCACCCAATTGTTAAATTTAGTGCATCAGATCAGATGCTGTTTCTATTAACAGTTTTATTACAGTTCGCACAAAAATATTGCATCTGGTTGGGGCCGGTGTTGGGATGGATGTCTTCAGACAGAGTCATCATTTTTTCGGCAGTCATTTCGGCCGCCGATTATAGAAAAAGGGTGTGAAAGGTCGCATCGGCAATCAGCAGTGGTGAAGATCGTCCGAGTTGACTGGAAAAGAGGTAGAGCTGTTGCCCATTTTCATTGCTGGATCTGGGCAATGTCGCTGCGTGGAAGCCGTTCCATAGACACCTTGCGTTTTGGTACTGTCCTCCATGTTTCTTGGTATTTTGGGTGGTAGGCTAACAATTTTTAGGTGGGAGGGAGAAAGAGGGGTTTGTCAGGGAGTCTGGACCCATTTGGCGTTTTACGGGAGGTCGCCCCTGGGCGGTCTATTAAAAAAAAAATTTTCTTTTTGGAAGGTGGGTCTGATTTTTGAGCAAGCTTTATGGATTCTTAAATCGACAATTTTAATGTTTTTTAGTATTGAATTTGATATTTAGGCCTTAAATGTGTGTAAAAGTGCAGCTTTTTACAAAAAAATGTGTTTGAACAATAATAATATAGGCCGAAATTTTGGCGCTAAAGGTATTTTTGCGTATGGGGGGTGCCCCCCTCCCAAAAAAATCTTACGTTCGGCAGCATTTTAAAGAAAAATGCGCATTTTCTATCTGTGTTTAACACACGCCAAGTCGTAAAAAGACAACTTGAGGCTAAAAAGATTATTTTATTTAAAAAAAATTGTCACTTCCATTAAAAGTCGCCAAAAATTTTGAACCTCATGCTCTTGGGCTGTTTGAAAAAAATCAATAAAAAAGAATGGCTGTTCTGTTGGATCCAGTGGTGTAGCCAGGATTTCATTTTAAGGGGAAGAAAAATTTTCACGGAAGCGGCGCTAAGCGCCGCCGCCTGCGCCGTGCCAGCCGACGCGAAGCGTTGGCCGGAGGGTCTGGAGGGTGTCCCCCCAGCCGCCGAAAGCAAAAATTTTATATACTAAAAAATATATACTAAAAACAGCTTAAAAATCGTCCCCTAATGATCACGTGAACACACATTTTACTTTTGTTTTTTTACCTAATTTCTACATAATTTTGTGTGATCTTAAAAATTCAGTCTGAAGGGGAGCAGATTTCAAAATCTAGAGGGTGTCAGGGGTAAAAAATTCAGAAATTTGGGGGGAGGGGCGGGGCCCCTGGATTGTTTTCTCGGGGGCGGGGGCAAAATTTCCGTGGCTCGGGGGGATGGACCCCACCCTACCCCCCCCCCCCTTGTTCATCTATGAATGCCCCCCGCGGGAGAAAATTTTTAATTTAAGGCGCTAAAATACACTAGAAATTTTAATTCCAGATGATACTTATTACAAAATTTAAAGTTTTTTTATACCAGGTATAAAAAAACAAATTTTAAAATTTTATTTTTATTTTTTAAACACATGTTTTAAATGTATAGTATAGGTCCTATACTATACATTTAAAACATGTGTTTAAAACGTTAATAAAAGGATAATAGTGTTTAGTAGTTTTATTAAACATGTATGCCTTAACTACTGAACGGGATAATTGATTTAAAATTGAAAAACTAAGATAAATTGTCAATTTAAACTACCCGTGTAGCGGGGAAATTTAGGTTTTTTTGACTATTAATATGCTTTTGGAAGGCATCAGGAAAGTTTCTGTGTTAATATTAAAGAAAAAATTTTTCTCTCCCAAAATTTAAAAAATGTAAGGAGGAACCCTTATGAAAAAATCTGGCTTTGCCAGATTTTGGGGGGCGGCCGCCCTCCCTGCCCCCCCCTGGCTACGTCACTGGTTGCATTGTGTTGTGAATCGCGTTATTAACCAGACGACAGGATAGGTTTAGATAATATGGATTCAGAAGGAGAAGAAGAAGGTGAAGACATAGAAGTGTCTGGTGAGAGCGAGGACATTTACGGTCGCAAGGGAGGCGTGGGGTCGGAAAGCTCTGCTAACAAGGCGAGGGAAAAACTGAAAGAATTAGAGGAAAAACTAGGTCCCGCCATGCCCCCAGAAGAGCAAGAAAGACTAAGGAAACAAATAAAAAGACTGATTAATAAGTAGGTAACAAAGAAAATTAATTACGATTTGAAAATGTTTTAAAAACAAAAATAGCTAATCATTTACAAAAAAATCAATATTACGTCAATGTCAATAAAAATCACAGTCACAAATCACATCAATAACACTTCAATAAACCCAATACTTCAAACAAAAGCACCAGCAGAAGAAAATCTTCCTCGCGGGGTGAAAAGAACCGTCGCCCAACTCAGGGCGGGGAAATCTCCTTTTTTCTACTTTTACCTGCACAAAATCAATCCCATACAATACACATCACCAATATACGATAGGCTTTAAAGGTTTTTTTGATGGCCTCTGTATTTTAAAATCAGAAGCAAGTTTAAGATGAGGTAAGATATTACTGATACAATATTATTGAAGCACGCCGATGTCAATTTCATAGTTCCTCTTTAACTTTGGGGTTTTTTTTGTTAAATTTCATTCTAAAATGTTCAGTGTTTAATATTTTTCACTGTGCAACAAAGACAATCACTCAATCAAGTTGATCAAGACAGACAATCAATATAAAACAATTTTAGTAGTTACATAATACAATAATAATCAAAACATAACCTTTCCTTAAATCCTTTAACAAGGTTGTCCTTAATCATATCATGTTGCACTGGCCCGTATTAGTGGGAGTTTTAATATTGTGAAATATGATATGAACACAAATTCCTATTTCTATGAGGAGATTGGAAGGTCCACTTGAACTGAAATTAATGTGTGTTTCTCTTTCTGGGAATTTCCTTAGAAAACAAAAAAATACGTTAAGTTTTTCATTTTTTCATATTTATTTATGTATTTACTTTTATTATAGAGTCAGCGAGTCTACTATGCATGCCACTTTAACGACGCTGGATGAACTATACAAGACTAAAAGTAGACGAGGTGAGTGATCTCTTTTGTTAAACTTGACTAGAAATTCTAAATTGATGCTAAGAAATAAGCTCTTATTAATTTAGTTTAGGAGTAACGCTTTATAAAAAAATTAAAACATACAAAACCAAATTTAAAACCAAACAATGAGATAGTTCTAAAACCTAAAACGTATTTCAAGATAAAATGTGTAGTTAATTATTTGCAGCACTTTATTTGGTAAAACCATGATATTAATGAATAAGAATATAAATTCTTATCAATCATTATTATAATTGTTTTCGTTGTAACCACGCAGGAAATTTATGCCCTTGCTCAATTACATATTGTTTAATTTAACCAGTCGTAGAAATTTTTGGTTTATTGAACTATTGGGCAAAAATCTTTTTAACCTCAGCAGTAAAGAAGTTTATTCATTGTACAAACGCTTTGACAACATTTTAAACTTCGCAATCACGATTAGTTTTGGGGATCAATCGCAGAGTGTAATCAACCACTTACATTAAAATTAATTTAATTTTATTTGATTGTCAATTGAATATACTTATAATTTTTAGTTATCAAAGAACTGTTATCAGAAACGATCCTCCAGTCTGTGTCGGTCACACACTCCGTTCCTGACCGTCTCATTATGCAGTATTGTCTATTGTTAGCTATAATACATTCCACTCTATCGCAAGAAATTGGTAGGTTTGAATTGTTTAAATGAGTACGGTACAGGCAGGTTTATGGTTACTCACGGACTTTAAAATATAATCCAATATTGTAAACTTGTATGTGTGTGTTTTAAATAATAATTATTATTATAACTAAATTTTTAGTGCATATATTATATTTCACAAACTTCAACAAAACTTTTTACAACAAAGGTTAAAAAAATCAATTATTAAATATGTTTCAATGTAGGGTAGATATTTTTTTAAAAATTTATTTGTAATTATAGGAGCACATTTTGTTGAAAAACTAGCATTGGATATCAAAACAGCTAAGGAATCACCACCGGACAGTTTGGTTGATTCTTATTCGTTAAAAAATTTAGTTCAAGTAGGATGTCATCTATACAACTTTAAAGTAAGTTTAGAATGATAGTGGAGCAGCTTTAAAGATTTTATACTACAGATTATTTGATTAGAATCTAATCTAAACATTAGATTAACTATAAGGGATGAAGATTAAAGCGCTAACAAATAAAACCAAAAAGTTCGAAGATTGAAATAGAAAAGTTTTATTAAAATTAAAAATAATCAAAATGAGAATAATAATTTTGTACAGTTAAATCAGGCTTTTTATTCATACAAATATAAACGTTTTACTATATTATAGTAAAATTTTAAAGTACTATAAAATTATTCTAAAATTGGCTAAAATTTAGGGAATTTTTACGCTTTTAATTTGGCAAATTCAATCCAAACATTGTTACGCAAGAATAGGAAACTTAATTTTATTCGTTAACTTAATTATTTTTATCAAAATCGTAAAGTACGACAAAATTTAAAACAGCGATAAATGAGCGTCTTTTTAAATCTATACGCTTTAAATTGTACACTTTTTATAATGGGCTAAGTGAATTCAAATTGCAAAAATTAAAATAAAAGACTAGAAATTGATAATTTCACTGTTAATTACTTCATGTAAGTTAGTAAATATATAATTGTAATGAATAAGTGCTAAGTGCCATTATTAAATAATGTTTTTTTTTCAAATTCAGGTTATTAGAAGTATATTTATGATTGAATTGCTGAAGTTTTTGGGCCATAATTTACGCGAATCTGATTTGGACGTAATGCTACTGGTGGTAAATAGTAAGTATAATTTTTTTAATAAAAAAATCTAAATTTATCAAAAAATAATATTATTTTGCAACCCTGTTGCAATATTTTCATCTAACGCGGTCAACACTGAAGCCCAAAATGCATAAAATTAAAATAACAAAATGACGAGTTACAAGCATACAATATTAACAAAATATATTCTAGCTTTAGCTAAGAGAGTGTTTCAGCAACCGTTGTGTTATGGCTTTACAGACATTAGGGTAGGAATAACTTACGGCCGGTCAACTATCCAGCATGATTATGTTATGTCTCAATTTAACGAAAATAACAGACTAAGAAATGTGCAAATTCAATGAAAAAACGGTGCCCACGTATGCCATTTTTTATAATCATAATAATACTCTTAGAGATAAAATCGACTCCATTTTAATTCCAGGGGATTTGAACAGAGAATAGATCATTATAAACAGGATAGACATTACTTGATTAATTAATTTTCATTACACTCTGCATCTTACTTACACAATTATTATTTTAATTACTCATATATTTTTATTTATTCAAATATAAAAGATTAAGACACTAACTCAAGAAAACTAAAATGAAGATAAGATCAGAGATAGGTCAAGTCAAAGAGGAATGCGATACTATTCGACTATTCTCGATGTTTGTCTCACATTCACATGCATGAACGCATATTTTTAAACGATATCGTTTGCATGAATTGATTAAATCTTTAATTTTGTGCGAAATGTTTATTTGAGCCTCTGTGTGTAAATAGTGCTATGTTAAAACAATCTTGTTTTTTTGGACCTACATCCAGAATTATCTCAGTACAGTCCATTTTTTAACAGCGCAATTATTTTTTTATTATTTTTCATAATAATAATTGCACGATTATTTTCAGTAATCGTAGTGCTACGTTTAAAATAATAGTTTTCTTTCGTTCTCTGAATTTTTTTTGTTTTAAAAAACGTGTAAATTTGGTTGCAGACAGAATATCACTGTTTTGAAATAATTTTAGAAAAGTGATGTTTAAATTTAAAAAATAACAATAATTTAGACGTGGGTTTGCAACTGCGCAAAGACGATCCCATGCAACTGAAAGAAGTGTTGTCCAGTTGTCAAAGTAGTGCTATTACACTGTCTTCAACTCCAGGGTAAATTTTATTTTCCTGTTTTTTGTATTAATTGGTTCGCTAAATAAATTAAATAAATTCAACAATGTGGAAATTGGCATGGCGATGTGTATTGTTATTTATTAAGCTAAAGATGATAAACAAACATGTTTTCTTGTTTCATTTTAAAAATTGATTGAGTAGTATTTTTAAAGTCTAAAATCTTCGGATGTGAGTTACATAAATGATAGTGTTTTGGGACATTTTTATCTTTTTCTCAATTTTTCAAAAAAGTTTAGCTTTAGAAATGTCAAATTTATTCCTGTACGTTGCACAGGGGTTTTCAAACAACCCTCTCCTCCCCCACCCAGGAAAAAATTTATTTGCCTAAAATTTTGACGGTCCCGACTTTTCAGTACTAAAACTGGAGTTTTTGGTGAATAAGTTGTTTTTTGTTACAGCTCGAGAGCACAGTTTTTGGTGGAATCCTTAACGGCACTTCGCAACAATAATTTCATGAAATTAAAGCCTTCTTACGATGAAAAACAATTGGAACACATGTTAAAACTTCTTAGGGGTTCTCGAAAAGGTAAAATAGTTTTCGGTTATTTTTTAAGTGTTACCATGATTTAGCTGCATTATAAAATTGCTTTTATAAATCGTAAGGATCATAGATAATAAAAAACATGACGTGACCGAAGATGTGACATTATTACTAACTATTCACTGCATTGATTTCTAAATCGAAATGGATTTCGTGACAAAAATTTTCAAAAGAAAATTTTGCATTATCAAAAACAACACAAAGTTTCCTATTCTAAATTTTTAAATTGTATAATTTTATTTAACCGGCTTAAATTTAGTAGCTTTTGTTTGCAAACGAAATCAAATAGGAAAATAGCAGTTTTTGTTTAATAAATTGATTTTTGTTAGAATTTTTATGCGAACTGTTTTAGCATTGTTTAAAAATTTATTTGCTGTGTATATGTTTTTTTGCCTTAAATTATTGTGCAAACACCGTCAGCTTATAGGTCGTAACAAGTCGTAACAAACTTAAATCCACAGGTAACAAAGAGCGCGTCAGGTGTGGTCTAAATATTGCCTTTATAACAACCATAAGTATAGATGAACACGGTCAAAAAGCTAGGGGGTGTTTACCCCGGGTAAATGACCTTTCAAAATCTAGGGCGGGGGGCGGTCGAGTCGAACTCCCCCCCTAGCTTTCTAGGGGGTGTCGACCCGAGGTGGAAGATTTTGAAACCTAGAGGGGGGTCAGGTGGGGTCCAATTTCCGAACCAAAATACTTTTAAATCAAAGGTTTAATAATAGTTTTTTTATAAGATAATACTACATTTTATTGAATAAAAAGCAATATTGAGGTATAAAAAGGGTGTAAAAACATGAATTTGTGTTAAAAATTCACGTTTTTGGAAGAAAATTTAGTATAAAAAAAGTACTTAAAATTTTCTCGAGAGGGGAGGGGTGCGGGTCAGTTTATAAAATCTAGAGGGGGGTCAGGGATAAAAAATTCGAAAATTTCCAGGGGGGGGGGGCTCCCCTGGATTTTTTCTAGGGGGGGGGGCGAAATTTCGAGGCTAGGGAGGTGGAGTGGACCACACCATACCCCCCCCCCCTTTGTTCATCTATGACCATAAGTTATATTCATATATTCGCGCATACATTTTAAAGATTTTTTTGGCATAAACACAAAGGTATGACGACTGTGAACGCTAATAATAGTTTTTGCTCCTCCACTTTGAGATTCCCAAAGTAATACGCCAAAAGAATATCGCTAATTTTTACCGGAATATTTAAAAAAACAGGTTGGACAAAATTACCTACATGTTTTTGAGTGTGTTTTTTTTTTAATTTAGGTACCTCTCTTGAAGCTCCTTTGGGCATGGGTTTTGACGATTTACTTAACGCTGAAGAGAAAGGAAGGTAAAAAAAATCATACAAAATAGTTTTAAATAAAATTTGATGTTTTTATCTCTTCCATTATGCTGCCCATGGATGAAGATGTTCATGGAATTTTTGGCGGTTGGATAAATGTGGCTCCCAATTACATCGATATATTAGGGGTTCTTTGTACCAAGCAGCAACTACCAATACTATAAAAATCTTTTTTTTAATTTGATTTTAGAGGAGACATCTTCATTCTAAATTTAAACCCTCTGAAGAATAAAGTTTAATGGGGATACCCTCTCACTAGAAAATAGCCACTGGAAAAATAAGTTTTGGAGATATCTTCCCCAAAACGGAAGGGTGGCAACATGTGTCATGTATTTTTGGACAAACTATACGCAAGTTAAACGTGGCTGGTGTAATTGTTCGGTGAATAAAAAATGGAGAGACATAATGGTGCTAAAGAAGTAAAATGTCCACGTTTAATATTTATAACAATCAGTTAATTAAAACTAATAGTTATTATAAATTATTGATGAAAAATCATAATGAATGGTTTTGTTTGGACTGGACATAATCTCCAGCTTTTATTAAATACGCAACTGAACCACCCACGTTTGGTTAGCCCATAGTAAATAAATTAAGGAAAATAAGCGAACAAAAGTTAATAATCAATTTTAGGGAAGTCAAAATAATGCATACGGCCTCTAATCAAGATCATCTACTGTTTATACATAAGGCTTCTTTATAGGCTTATTTAACAAAAAACCTAACAAACTGTGCAATTTTTACGTGACTCAGTTTATTCCGTTTTTGCTATTGATTTTTTTACAAAAATAATTATTGAAAAAAAAAACAACAAAAAAATCTGACCGCGCAATAATCAGTTATTGAGTTTACGTTTATAGTTATTATTTTTTACTAAGAAATACAACCTATTAGTTTAATATAATTAAAAACTAAAGTTTTTGCGATTATAAAAATATTCAGGAGCATGATTTCAAACAGTAATTGTTTTTTAACGATTTGAAAATTCAATTCGCGTGGAATTATTAATCATTTTTAAAACTTTAGGTGGTGGATTGTTGGCTCCTCCTGGTTTACTGACAGGAGCTTAGAAGCTGACAATAACAAGAAAGCGGTAACGGATGAAAAAGAAACGGGGTCCCATAAATTAAAATTCAGCAAGAAATTGTTGGAATTAGCAGCAAAGTACCGCATGAATACAGATCTCAGACGAAATATATTTTGCATCATTATGTCGGCAGAAGTAAGTTTGCGTTAGGTTACCTATTGACTTTAAGTTTTTTGAAAAAAAAGTTTTTAAGATTAATAATATTTAAGTAATTTTGATCGATGTTAAACGTTTAATAAAGAGTTTCGGGTCGAAATGCTCGTGGAACTTTTATGCTGAATTCGTGGATAACTGAAAAGTAAGATCATTCAACTATTATAGTATTTAAACTAAAGTCCTATAAAATTATGTTTAAAACATTAAATATAATATAACAGAAAAAACAAACCTAAAAATGAGGTGCTAAATCAGTAGGTATAAAGAAAAATAATAAGCTTTGTGGTTCTAGAGCCTCGGAGACTCGCCCAAAGCTCATTATCATTTTGGACAAAGAAAATTACTTCACTATTTTAGCACTAGTAAGGCCAATATTTTTCTCTTGAGCCGACATAATTATTTTTGGCGGTTCTTCGGAGATTAAAACAGTCGGATTCCTTATTCCATGATTTACAATTCTTATTTTTAAACTTTTTCCGTGATGATAGCGTGTCAGACGTGGAATACAACTTGCGTCTGACCTCACTGTGTTAACAGGAGAAAATGCAAATGAAAACTATCAATCCAAATAATATTAAACAGCACTGATGCCTTATTTCGTTTTTAAGACGCACTGTTTTGTCCAAATAATCAAAAAGGATAACTTTCCCAGTATATGGGATCTTTGCAGCCAGCTGTAAGCAGTAGCAGAGTTTTCTTTAGCTGTTAAAACATAATTGGGAATTCGATTTTCCAGCCGTAAAAATGGTTTTGGGGTTAGGTTTAGGATTTAAGAGTATGTTTTAGCGATTTACAACTTTCAGCTTCAAGTAAGCACTTCCAAGAATGCATAAGAGTAGATAATCTCTGACTGTGTGTTAAACAGTTGTTCAAATTGTAGGTACATTATTCCACAGTGTAGATTTTTTATCACGTAGAAATAAAAATTTGCGAACGCAAAACTCCTAAATAAAGTTTTTCAACATACTACACTGTTGAATAATTCAAATTAATCAAAATATTTCATGTTTTAACATATAAAATCATATTTTACGTTCACAGATTTTTGCAGTTCGAAGTTTGCAAAGTAAAAAATTATAAACGCAAAATGCATACAACAAATTTTTTTACATAATACTGTGGAATAATTTAAATTATTCGAAATATTTGATGTTTTAACATGTAAAATAATTTATACGTTGGATTCAACAAAAACGGTGAATATTTGACAACGTCAGGTGAAAAAAACATCATCAACGATTTATACGTTTGCAGTTTTTTTGTTTGAAAATTCGCGGTTATCATGTAGAATAATCTACAGTATTACGTAGAAAAATTGTCATGTAGATTTTATATACCACAAATTTTAGATTATTCCACAGGTCGTAGTAGAATTATTTACATCATAAAAAATTTACACCGTGGAATAATCTACCTATAATTTGAACAACGATTTAACACACAGTTGGACATTTTCTACTCTTATGCATTCTTGGCACTTCCGACTTAAAATTCCTAATTTTCGGCTAAAAGTTCCTTTGACTCCAACGACCATAAATTCAATTCCAATTTTTTTTGTAGGATTTCGTGGACGCCTTCCAGAAACTGTTGGGTCTCGGGCTGAAAGACCAAAGGGAACGCGAAATCATTCACATTTTATTGGCGTGTAGTTTACAGGAGAAGCGATTCAATCCCTACTACGGCTTCCTGTTGGAGAAGTTTATCGCATACCATTCTCGTTTTTATGTACGGTTTTATGACTTTTTTGTACAAAGTGGATAAAATTCCAACTTTATAAACTTTTTACCGTTTACTTATTGTGACGACCCATAACTGGAGACGAAAAAAAAAAATTTTTTTTAAACAAAAAAAATAAAATTTAAACCTGGGTCTCCTTTTCTTGAATCGCAGGCGTGTATATCTCAGTCCGGCGCGCTACCACTGCTTCATACGGGTATTTCTGTTATTAACTTTGTAAAATCTCTTAGACTCGCCAGTAGTTTTGAATTATAATCTTATGAAGAAGGGATGTTTCACGGCACAGATTCCCACCCAAAAATAACTTGCTTACAGCAAGTTTCTTAAATAACCGTGTCGCAAGTCACATTATTGTGTTTTGTTTTGGTTTTTTTTTTCAATTGAAAGATTTGTGAAGAGTTCTTACAAAACAACGATTTATAGTAAAAATAATTTCTCTCTGTGTCACTTATTTTTCACCCTAATTACGATTGTAAATTACAAATTGAAACCTTTATTAATAAATTTAATAATAGTTTTCCGTGGAGTTTGAAAAATGCTATTTGTGCACCATAAAACTGGGATTCTCCAAGACTATTTGAGTTTTAAAACGTAACTAACAATTAGTTTTTCACGAGACTTTGGTTTAGTAAATATACCAATGTTGATTTCCTAGTTTTTTATTTTAAAAATGAGTTAATTTTTTATAGCTTCGTGTTGTTGTTATTAGAAAAAATCCTTTATGATTTCGCCATGTTGGACATTATTTAAGTTCTTGATAGCAGGAATAATGTCTAACAGGAATTACCTTTGCAGCTTTTTCCCAAGCTCAGCCTATGTATTCCTAAACCTAAGCAAAAACCTTAAAAGCATAAGCAAAATTTTAAAAGAACCTAAACTTTCGCCACGCAGTGATTTGATAAAGTTAGCGTGTTTTTTAGGTTTTGCTTAGGCTTAGGAAAACTTAGAGGTTTTAAAAAGAGGCTGCGGAGGTAATTGGTGTTAGCCAGAATAATACGGTCTAAGCTAAAGAAATTTTGGCGAAAAAACAATTTTTTTCGCCCTCCCTGGCTTGTCTTAGCGCCTGCCCTTTGCATAATCTGCATAGGGCAGATAAGTTTCAGGAATTGCAACAGATTTTAAAAAAACTGGGGGTGGCGTTGCAATATTTCTAAAACAAGGAATTGAAGCCCGCGAATTTAAACTCCCTTTCTCTTTTAACAGTCTTAAAATTGTAATCGTCGACGTCGATATTATAGGCGACAATCCGTTCAGAATAGTTTGTTTTTATCGCCCTCCAAATGCAAATATGAAATATACTGAATTATTTTGCAAAGCAATTGATTTTTTAGCAAATATAAACAAACCTATTACAATTTTTGGCGATTTCAACGTTCGCGAAAAGTTTTGGGATAATAACACTCATGTAAGCCAGGTTTCTAACACCCTAGCTATAGTTATCACTGAACAATCTTAATCAATTAGTGCCTTCACCAACTCGTCGTGAAAATTTTTTAGATTTGATTTTTTGTAATAGTGATTTACAATTGTCAAATGTTTGTATTTCAGAACCCCTTCTTGGTAGTGACCATAGATGAACAAGAGGGGTAGGGTGGGGTCCACCCCCCTAGCCTTAAAATTTTGGGGGGCCCCCCTAGAAAAAATCCAGCCCCACCCTCCCCCCCAATTTTCGAATTTTTTACCCCTGATCCTCCAGATTTTAAAATCTGACCCCCTCCTCCCCTCTTGAAAAAATTTTAGGTACTAAATTTTCTTCCAAAAACGTGATTTTTTAACACATTTCTTGTTTTTACACCCTTTTTATACCATAAT
Source organism: Microlaimidae sp. YZB2_3 (assembly GCA_030248175.1). Classification (NCBI taxonomy): domain Eukaryota; kingdom Metazoa; phylum Nematoda; class Chromadorea; order Desmodorida; family Microlaimidae; species Microlaimidae sp. YZB2_3. The sequence continues at coordinate 55,822 of JASAMX010010272.1, read as the reverse complement.
ATTGCTTTTTGTTCATTAAAATGTATTATCTTATAAAAAACAATTATTAAACCTTTAATGGATTAAAAGTATTTTGCTTCAGAATTTGGACCCCACCTGACCACCCTCTAGGTTTCAAAATCTTCCACCCCGGGTGAACCCCCTTTCTTAGAAAGCTAGGGGGTTTCGACCCCCCCCCCCTAGGACCCCCACCCCAGGACCCCTCTAGATTTTGAAATGTCATTTACCCAGGGTAAACACCACCTAGCTAGCTAGCTTTTTGACCATGTTCATCTATGGTAGTGACCATAACAGTATTGAATTTTTATATAAAGGTCCAACAATTACTAAATTTAAACAAAATAAACCCCCCTAGCTTTTTGACCGTGTTCATCTATGGTAGTGACCATAACAGTATTGAATTTTTATATAAAGGTCCAACAATTACTAAATTTAAACAAAATAAAACTTATTGAGATTACAAAAATGCTAATTGGCAAGCTATGACTTTGTTGGTCTCTTTCAAAAGGTTCTAATGCTGAAACGCACTGGAGCATCCTTAAATTAGAAATAAACAGAGCTATTGAAATGTTTGTTTCGCTAAAAACTGTACGCAAATCTCAAAAAAAAACATTTACTTGCGGTATATTATGAATATATTGCATAAAAAACGTATTTGGAAAAAAACGTATGCATCCCTTATTAAGAATTGAATACAATAAATTAAGCAGACGTTTCCAAAATGAGGTTAACAATTTTATAGAAAACCGTGAACAAAAAATTTTGTCAAAAAACGATCAATCCAGTTTGTTTCAGTATATCAGAAATCAGCAAAATAAAAATTCAAATACACACTATATTCCACCCTTAAAAGATAGTAATAATAAGCTTGTTGACAATTCAACTTAACAATGTGAAATCCTAAACTCAACGTTTTGCAAAAATTTTACCCGTGACAATGGTTATCACGTTACAATCCCAAAAAAAATTAATTGTAATTGTAAACTTTCTAACATGAAGTTTACTCCTGAAATTGTATTTAAAGCCCTTAGAAAACAAAAAAAAATTTAGTAGAACTCCAGACGGTTTACCTGCAACTTTGTTTAAGAATTTAGCCTATTCTGGTAGAACTCCTAGCATTTGTTTTTGAAGTTTTGTTTAAAACCCATAATTTGCCTCACAGCTGGTTAACAGCTGATGTATTCCACTTTTTAAAAAAGGATGCTCAAGTGATTCCAACAATTATCGACCGATTTCATTAACCTGCATTTCTTGCAAAGTTATGGAAACTTGTGTTTATGATCAAATTTATGCTTACCTAAAATCAAAAAAGTTATATCAAAAGATCAACATGGCTTTCTGCAACAAAAGTCAACTTGCTCATTATTACTTGAATCGTTAAATGATTGGAAAAAAGTTTTAGACAAAGGTTATTTAGTTGATACGATTTTTATTGATTTTAGTAAAGCATTCGGTTCAGTTTCTCATAAAAAATTATTAACAAAACTAGAATGTTATGGCATTTCTGGTAATCTTCTTAAATGGATTGCAGCTTTTTTAAATAATAGACAACAACGTGTATTATTATGAAACTCATATTCTAAAATGCAAAGTGTAACCTCAGGGGTTTCTCAGAGTTCCGTCCTGGGTCCTTTACTATTCTTACTATATATAAATGATTCGCTGATAATATGAATGGTGTTAACTGTTAACTTTTCGCGGACGACGTTAAGTTATATCAAACAAGATCAACAACTAAAAATAATTTAGTCCTTCAAAAAATATAGATATATTACTACTATGGGCAAAAAAATGGCAGCTGCTGCAGATCGATGAACACAAATGTCCTATTATGCATATGGGTTTTAATAATCCTAATTTTCCAATGTTTATGCATAACAAGAAATTAGATAGAAATAATGAAGCAAGAGATTTAGGTGTACTTGTAAGTTCCAATTCCAATCTAAAATCTTCTAATCGTTGTAAAAATATTGCAGAAAAGCAATAAACATTGTAAACATGATTTTTAGATCGTTTCAAAACAAAAACGTTCGAGTATTAACAGCTTTTCATAGCTTTTAAGAGTTTTCTGCGCCCTTTAGTAGAATATTGTTCCCGAATTTGGTCTCCTTATTTATGCCAAGATATTGACCAAATAGAACAGGTGCAAAGATATTTTTCACGACGTTTATTTTACCGATGTGGTCTTTTCCAAGATAATTATTTTAATCGTTTAAAAAAACTTAATCTTGAACCACTAGAAGTAAGAATAATTAAATTTGATATCTTGATGTGCTATAATATTATACACAAACATAACGCACTAAATTTTAATGATTTTTACTCATGGGCAAATTTTATAGGCAAAAATAAATATAAACTAAACTTACCTTTAGTACATAAAAATATTGCTTTATATATTCATAGATGAACACGGTCAAAAAGCTAGGGGGAGTGTTTACCCCGGGTAAATGACATTTCAAAATCTAGGGGGGGTCCTAGGGAGGATCGAACCCCCCTAGTTTTCTAGGGGGGTCGACCCGGGGTGGAAGATTTTGAAACCTAGAGGGGGGTCAGGTGGGGTCCAATTTCCGAAACAAAATACTTTTAAACCATTAAATGTTTAATAATAGTTTTTTTATAAGATAATACTACATTTTATTGAATAAAAAGCGATATTTAGGTATAAAATAGGGGTAAAAACATGAATTTGTGTTAAAAATTTACGTTTTTGGAAGAAAATTTATTATAAAAAAACTACTTAAACTTTTCTCGAGAGGGAAGGGGGAGGGACAGATTTCAAAATCTAGAGGGGGGTCAGGGGTAAAAAATTCGAAAATTTGGGGGGAGGGGGGCCCCTGGATTTTTTTCTAGGGAAGGCCCAAAATTTCGAGGCTAGGGGGGTGGACTGTTGTTGTTGTTGTTGAATAACCTGAAACTTATCTTCCCTATGCAGATTATGCAAAGGACAGGCGCTAAGACAAGCCAGGAGGTGCGAAACTTTTTCACCCATATGGTTAAGACTCTTCGTCCAACATTAATAACAATGTTGGCAACCTTTACCGCTAGAGTGTTCACTACATGCAGTGTTCACCCATTCCGAGGTCTTTGTCTAAAGGATTTTTTAAGTCGCGCCTAATATTGATCATACTATTTAACGTCGTACATGGTCAGTATAGGTGTTCCTGCAAGGCCAGTGCTACAAACTCCACACACAATAGAGCTGTATTTGTCCACTGGTTTGCTAGATGGACAACTGCCATGTGTGGCCGACGTACAACAACAAACACTCTAGCCATGCCACGCTGGACACATTTCTATAAAAGAAAAGATCCAGCAACCAGGTTTAGGTGGTAGTGGAACCCGTAGGCCCGTTAGGTCAGCACAGTCCTGGTGGCTCAATGGCATCCACCCTACCCCCCCCCTTGTTCATCTATGTCTATACTCTTTTGCATTTGGAAGTGCAAAATACTGGAACAGCTTACCAACAAAAACGTTGCTTTCTTTCAAAGAAAAACTTAAATCGTTTTATTTTTCGCCTTTTGTTAGGTTCGATAGACACATGTGAGTAGCCGTTTCGGCTCAGTGTGTTTCTCCTTGTTATCTACAATTTCTAATCTTTACTTTTGTAATGCATGTTTTTTTGTATTGGTTTTGTTTTTAACATGACTTTTGCTGTAACATCATGTACAAACCATTTTGCTTTAGTAATTTTTGTATGTATATAACAATGTTCGAATTTAATTGATACTTTTTTATAATGTAGATTTATTTATGCCTTTTATGTAGATAAAAGATTTCAATTTCAACAACAACAAAAGAAAATTTTGTTTTAAGCGATTTTTCCTAGCGTACGAGGTATTATTATTTTTTATAATAGTTATATACACGTTTGTCATACCTAAATGGAACCTCTGTCTCACTGTGGGTAAAATAGATCAAGGGAACGGGTTAAAATAATATGTCAGAGGGCGTGAAACTCCAAAACTTTGCAAAAATTGATGTGACTCAACGACCAAATCTGAAATCATAAAAAACTCATTCGTTGTTAATTTTAATTAATAAATGTTAACTATTTTAGCTGACATCACAGTTTGCATTGTGGGATAAAATTAAAGAATTGAACAATTTAAAATTAAAGCAAAAAGTCAGGCTGGCAGAAATGACGTCGTTTTTAATTCAAAGGGAAGCGATGGCTCTGTCCGTACTGAAAGTAAGAAAGTTTTGTATTGTAATAAAAAAGTTTCTTCAAATCATACATTTTCTGTGCACTTTCAGAACTTTGATTGTTGAAGATATAGTAAATTTACCCAAAATTGTAACAATTAACCAATTTCATAAACCATGTATTTGTTGTTTAGCTCGATTTATGAGCTTTTAGTGACTTTCCTGTAATCTTTTTTTCTAAATCATGTCTGCTTTTTTCTATTTTACGAGGTAGTCCAAAAATAAGTGCTGCATCGAGTATATCAAATGGTACAAATCTAAAGCAAGAAATTGTCTGTAAAAGAAAATAGCCTAAAGGTAAACCCAACGTGGCTGCAACAGTTGTTCGTTGGACTGAAAAATGCCCCCCATTAAGTAACCACTCAAATTACGAGAATCTGACGTCACTCATATCAGCCAATCAGAATTCAGAAAATGAAAGATTTGAAGAAGAAATCAACTTTAGATGGTATTTTATAGGAATAATTTTTATTTTGTGACATAAAAAAAAGAAAATAGTTGTTTAATGAACACGTGAACACACTGTTGCAGCTACGTTTGGTTTGCCTTTAGTGTTTTCATATTTACGTGATGGTTTTAAAAATTCATGGTACAGAAATAAGATTAGTTTGTACAAAGTAGGGTTTTTGAAGTACTTAATGACCTCAGGTTGTTTAAAAATTATTTTTGTCTTTGCGTGATGGCATACTCATAATCAGTTTATTTATTTTTTTAGATAATTGACTTTACAGAATTGGATCCTCCAACTTCCAAATTTTTACAAAGAACTTTAAATCCTCTGCTTACCAAACTGGAAGCTGGAAAATTGACGGAAATTTTTCAAAAATTGCTGTCAGTGGCCAAACTAAAGAGTTTTGCTGAAGGACTTCGGATTTTTCTTCAACATGTACTGCAAAAAAAAGCGGAAAAGAAAAAATCCGACCCGCTTTCCGGCAAATTATTGGAAACAATCGATTTTGTCGATCGTTTATTTGAATCAGCTCATATGAATTCCAGTCTGTGAATAATAATAGTAATAATCAATAATAGTCGTAATGAAGTGTCACCCTTTGTCTCAGAATCTGTTTGAAAAACCAAAACTTTTATTTTTTAAGTCTACTTACTTTATTAAAGCAAAGGTGAAAGACCATCTTTTTTGGAGCAGTAGATTATGCCATATTATAAAAAATTTATGCTGGAACATGATTTAAGAAAGTTAAATATTACAAGTCAGTGTATTGTTGAATTGTGCAAAAAATAAAATTTATCATTCAGTAAACAATTTTGAAACAATTATGTTGAATTGTTCTAGTAAAATTTAAACGCAAAAATGCAGAAAATTAAAATTGGGAATATTCTGTTAAATTTCTGTTTGTTAAAAACTCGCGAAACTTGTAAGTTTAAATATAAATCGTCAGAAACCTATGAAAAAACAGGTGGGATAAAACAAAACTATGATTTTATTGTATAACCATTGGTGATTTTTTCGTGTGAAACACGAAAAGAGAAGTGCGTCATTGTTAAACTGCTGCGATCTTCACTTCCAGCAGTCCACCATTACACTAAGCAATTGGACGCCATTAGATACCATCAAAACGTATCAAATCAATCAGTAGTGATGTTCCAACCATCAAATATCATGCTTCGGCGCTTTACAGCGGAGGGAGCTCCGGAACTCCGCCTCTTAATGTAGAACGATACAGTTGCAAACAAATTTCACCAATTTTCCCCAAAACATGTACTCGGGGGTTTTCGGAAGTCCTGATAACGAACACTACCTCCGTTTTTCAATTCGACCCCCCGGGGAGAACTAGAGGGGTTGCGACCCCCCTTCTTGGGGGGGGGGGGCATTCTGACTATATACCGTTTTTACCTCAAAACCTGTACTCGGGGTTGAATACAGTATTGAATAATGAAAACTTTTTTTAATTAAGCACTTAAAAATTAAAAAAAACAACATTTTTTTGATATTAAAAAGATTACACCGGGGGACTGGAACCTAGAGCTCCGGGATCACGAGTTCGACGCTCTAACCAATCGGCGGCTACTGCTCCGTCTGAGTTTCTTTCTTAAAAGCTAGTTTTAAACGAATGTTTCAAAATGTAGTTTCCCGACGTCAAATCAAAAAAATATAAATGAAAGTTTAGTCAGTTGATAGGAATTAGTTTGTTCCCAACTTTTAACACAGCAGTTGTACCATAATTCCGAGCCAGTTTTTACGTTTTTAACGAAATCTCTACTATCACTTCTTTTTATTTTTTTTTTCAACAATTTTAGCAATAAAACGAATTTATAAAACTTCAATAGTAGGATTTCGCTCAAAATTTTTGTGGGCTTGTACATTTCGTGTATGTAACTTGAGTTAAATTTTTATTACGTAATATTAACTCTGGTTCTGTTAAATTGGGAAAAACTGTTTTAAAATTCCTTTTTTCAACGAAGCATATCTCGCCGTGGAATATTCCACCAAAAATGTTAAGGATACCGAACTGACCGGAAAAAAATACCCTTTCTCCCAACATATAGTTTGCTTCTGTCCGCACGCGGCCGAGTTAACGAAAACCGACAGGGTATCCTAACTGACTTCCATCTTAAATTATAGTGTACACCGATGTTTTATATGTGTATTTTGCTTTATACATCGGGTCAAGTCAAAGCCGCGTTTTGGGACTGCGTATGGGAATAGTACAGTTTTCTATGTAAACCCTTTTACGTCACTTGGTTTGCGTGATCCGGTCCTGCCTAAAACCGTCGATTTTACTGACCCGCATGGCAGTCGTACCCAACAAATGTAAATAATTATCAAAGAACGTTTTTGTAAAAGGTTCTTTTCTGATATGACTTTAAAGGCTCAAAAAGAGCGCTAATTTACGTAAGTTTTTCACAAAATCTTTTGACCGCGTTTAGCTGGTTTTTCTTGAATGCATCCAAAGAATCGACAGTTACTTGAGATGGGAGTAGATTGTTCCAAGGTGTAACAACCCTATTTGCAAAAGAAAATTTCCTTGCATTAATTCGGCAGTCTTCCATTGCCAATTTAAATGGATGACCACGGGTGGGCTGCAGGTTAAACTTAAAAAAATCATTGGCTTGCAAATTGTTTAAGCAATGTATAATTTTAAAGCACTCATATAAATCAATTTTGTCTCTTCGATCCTTTATAAATTCAGTCTATGTTCATAACCAACAGGTAACAACTTGCATTTATAAAACAAACGTCTAGTGAAATTTTGTTGCACTTTTTCCAAAATGTTTATATCTTTTTGTAAATAAGGGTTCCAAACTGCACTAGCATACTCCAGAATTGGTCTAACATAGGACTTATATGCTCTGAGAAAATTATTTCTAGAGTTTGAATTGAATGTTCTAAAAATTAGTGATGTCACTCTCATAGCTTTTTTTGCTGTGATTTCACAGTGTTTAAAGAATTTCATATCATGGGATATATAAACACTTAGGTCACGCACCAATTCTGTAGTTGCAAGTATGTTATTACCAAGCTTATATTTACAAATTAACTCTTTGCTATGATTTTGAATATGAAGAACTTCACATTTGTGATTAGATAACTGCAGTTGCCAGTCTTGTGACCAGTTGTGTATTCTATCTAAATCTTGCTGAAGTCTCAAGGTTTGAATGTGGTAATCTTTAGATGAAGATTTTACAAACAACTTTATATCATCTGCAAAGAGTCTAATTTGTGAGAACTTAACACAATCAACAATATCATTAATATATACCAAAAATAAAAATGGACCTAAAACAGAACCCTGAGGAACTGAACTTCTTACAGGAAATGATTTGGATACTGAGTTATTAATTACAACTTTAATTTCCCGCCCAACTAAAAATTCTTTTATCTATTTTAAAAATTTACCAGAAACACCATATTTTTCTAGCTTAAACAATTTTTGATGTGACACGGTGTCAAAGGCCTTGGCAAAATCCAAGTAAATGACATCAATTAGAAATTAATCTTTTAGTGCTAGCGTCCACTCATTAAAAATTTCCAACAGCTGTGTTATTGTAGAACTTTTTGCCTTAAAACCATGTTGAAACCTTGACAAAATGATATGGAAAAAGACAAGCAGTTCTTCTTTGACAAGCTGTTCCATTAGTTTACAAGAAAAAGATGTAAGTGAAATTGGACGATAATTTTCTTTTAGGCTTTTAGTGCCTTTTTTAAACAGTAAGTTTAATAAAGCTATTTTCCAATCAAGTGGTAATTCTGCAAAATCAAAAGACATCTGACAGATTATTGCCAAAGGTTCAGCAATAACTTTAGCCAAGCGTTTTAAAAAGTAAGCTGGAAAACAGTCAGGTGTTCGAGACAATTTGTTTGGGAGCTTTTTTAGGGCCTTAAATACCTTTTTTGTGGTAAATACCATGTTGTCCAACTTTCCAATGTTTGGTGGATTAAAATTTGGCAAAGTATTATCATCATCAGTAAAAACAGAAGCAAAATAATTTCCAAAAAGTTCAACTTTTTCAAAGTCTTCAGTTAAAAATGTCCCATCGCCTCTTTTAATTGGTAGGATAGTTTGTTTTGTTTTGATTTTACTAGTAAAAAATTTATAAAAATTGTTTAAACCCCCAGAATTTAAAATTTTTGTTTCTTTATTAGTGTTAAAATCTCTAACTTTATTTTTGTATACTTTGCAAATTTTTTTGTACTCTGATCTTGATTTTTCATCAATATTACGCTTATGCCAAAGTTTTTTCTTTTGATTTTGTAGTTTTCTTATTTGTATTGCTGGATATTGTACAATTTTTTTTGTTTGTAAATAATTTTTCTCCAGGGACATGTCTATTGATTCCTAACAACAAAATATCCTTGAATCTTTGCCAAGCATTTTCTACCGTGCCCCATTCGTCAAATAATATTTTCCAGTTGATTGTAGATAAGTATAAACTTAGCATATCATAATCTGCTTTTAAAAAATCAGGTACCTATGTAGTTTTGAATCTTATTTTTAGGACTGTCAAATAATTTAAGATTAATTTCAGATAAAATAGTGTCATGGTCTGATTGTGAAAAACTGGGTGCAACAGTGACATTATTAAAAATTTCTCTATCGTTTGTAAACAAAAGATCCAGATAATTATTCCCACGAGTTGTTTGTGAAACAAGCTGATACATACCTAGCTCAATAAGAAACTCAAACCAATTATTTTCATTTTGCGTGTTTGAAGTTATATTTTATTTGAAGACCAATCTACCCCTGGAAGATTGAAATCTCCAGTAAAAACAATGGTTCCTACAAAGTTTTCTGTTAAGTTCCTGATTAGCTCAAATATTAAAATAAACATTTTATTTCATTTGGGGGATGCGCGCGCATTTAGTGTAAAGTGACGTAGGCAAACGGCATATTTTCCTGCATTAAAATGGCTACTATGCCATTATTATGGAGAGTGTCATTTAAATGGAAAGGCTCATTATAATGGCCTACTTTTTCATACTTTTTTATATAGGAGTTGCACATTTTTTGTTATATTATAAATTTTTGGTGATAACTGCATACTGACCGTGCTCCTTCTTGGCGTCATGTTTAGCAATGTGGTGTTCAAACAGGTTGTTAAGAACAGGCAGGAACTGCTTAATAACCTGCTGACAGACATCAGCCACCATACCAGGATAATTGGAAGATAGAGAGAGTGGTGAAGAACCAGGCAAAAAGTTCCCCAGCTTTTACAGCCTGCATTCCTACTGCTGCTTCTCAGGTATTCAGGCGTTTCTTTCCGTCTCCAGCTCTCCAGTGTTGTTATTTTTGCCTAAAGAGCGTCAATCTCAGCAGCACTTGATCGGGTCCTTGTTCTCATCGTGGGTGATGTATCCATAGAAGTCGTTTAAATGCAGTAATTCTTTATTGGAAGTAAATGAGTAACTTTATTTAACGTCAGTGGATAAAAACCAAGTATATCAAGACTGTGGTTAAAATTTTAACGTGTTTGGGGTGGGCTTATGGGTGCTGTTCCTTTTATATACATTTGTTTGAGATAAAACTTATATTTTTGTGTTTGTTTTAATTTGGGCTTTCACCTAATAGAAGTTTTACCTGTTATTTTTAATTTTGCTGAATTTTTAGGTTTTGCTTGAGCTTAGGTTTGCAGTTTTTCAAAACAAATCATTGGACAAAAATTTATCATGGTAAAATTAAACTTAATTTTTAGGTTTTGCTTAGGCTTAGAAAAAAATGTTTTTTGATCCATTGTTTTTAGTCGCAAAATGGGACAAACTCGTCTTTTAAAAAAATGTTTACAAAATCGAATTGAAAAGACAAGTTTTCTGTAGATGAGATGTTTAAAAAATGAACTTTCCAAAGACGAGTTGTAAAAAACTAGATATTGAAAGATGTAATGTAAAAGACAAAATTTCCGGGAACTCATTTTTGATCTATTATGACGCCATCATCACAATTTTTTTGCAGTTTTCAGCCTATTTTAATGTATTTTAATTCTATTACATATTTTAACTTAAATTTTGCTTTTTTCATCTTTTTTCTTTCTTTTTTCTCTTTTTTTCTCTCCTTTTTTTCTCCTCTGCTTGCCCCCTCTCATTCTAAAAAAAATGCCCCTTCCGTGCCCCCCCAATAATAATTCCCCAGGATGGCAAGCAGTGCACAGATAGCTCTGTATATATATGGCATAAAGACTTGAAATGTAAAAAAACACGTTTGGTATTATATCAATACTATTGTTTTTATTTAATGGTCTTGTGTTATTTGTTCATAGTTTTTTAGCAGTGGTAAACTTTTTAGGCGCAATAAATATATCAATTCTTCAATTGGGTAAATACTTAGAATAAAATTTTGTCATGGCATCAGAAAGAAAATCCTCACGGTAATTTAATGTCAGTTCAATGATAATTGTGCTGTGTTTTTATTTTTAATTTCCAACTTACAAATCCCAATTTGAAACTTTATGTTGAGTTCTATTGCTTAGTAAATTAAATTTTGATGCCATTAGAATTTAGTGGTTCAAAACAGTCACTAAAATAGTAAATTGGTTTCACAAATTAAAATCTAAATATGCAAAATAGGTTGTATTTACTTTTATAAACTGTTTTACTCACATTTTTAAATATTAATTTTAAAAAAATTATACTTTATACAGGCATCCAACAATAATAGAATTTGTTTCATTTTTGTTAAGATGACTGCTTAATTACCATTTATTCATGCAAACGAGATTATAGCTTGTTTTGTTTTATGTATGTGGAGTAAGCAACTGGAAGTAAATAACATTGTGATCCTCCTTTTAGCAGGTTGCAGTAAGAATTATTAAAACAGTGACATTTAAAATTATGGAGTGGTGATTGGTGGTGACTTTAGTTTGTGTTTTTGAGCTGAATATTTAAGAGTTCTCTGAGCTTTTTTTAAAAACTTTCTGATCAAAAACATCCATTTAAAAGTTGTAAAGACTATTTTTTAACAAAAACATTCTTTAAAAATTGTAAAGACTGCATTTAAAAAACAGACGGTTTGCTCCGCTTAGCACCTGATCCATAAATGCAGTCTATACAACTTTTAAGCGATTTTTTTTGTTAAATATTAGTGTAAATAACATAGAAAATAAAGACTTCTCTTAAAGCGCAAATTGGTTTTTAAGGTATTTTAAAATTGGAGTACAGTATAACTGGAACCACCCCTCTTGAAAAGTGTATATGAAGTGTTGTTGTTGTTGTTGTTCTTTCATGGCAGAAGAGCGCAGTTTATTCAAATTGTCTTTTTTTTTGGCATGCCGCCAGGAGAAAGAGGTATGTGATGGGGGTCTGCTTCTATTTTAAAACCTTCAGATTTCAATCAGGAACTGGATCTCAAGCCAGTGATCTTCATTAGGAGCAGCTTAGTTACAGATGGACTTTTTGGCATAGTACTGCACTATGCTGTGGGACGTTTGTCCATACATGGGCAAGTTGGTCCGGAGTGGGGGGGTTAAACCCCAAATTAGGGGGGGGGGGGGTTAAAATCCGAGAAACGCAAAATACCCATATCGTTTTTTTTCTGGAGTGCATTTTACCCATATCGTTTTTCGATTTTGAAGGAAAAATAGGTTAAAAACACTAATTTTAGGTCAAAAAGCCCTTTTTATTGCATTTTTGAGCTTTTTATTGCTTAAAACATTCATTTTGACCTCAAAACTTAAGTTTGGAGGCAGTTAGAAGTTATTTTAAAGACATTTTTTTTCTTCATTTTTCCAAAATTGGGGGGGGGGGTTAACTTTTTCTCCCCCCACTTCTGAGTGGGGGGGGGGGGGTTAAACCCCACTTCTCAGAATTTGGGGGGGGGGTTATGCCCCCCCCCCTACCCCCCCCCCCCCAACCCCCCCCCCCTGCCCATGTATGCTTTTGTCACGCTCTTTCCTGTCCTAGTCATTTAATGACGACATCATTTAAAGGTGATGGTGCAGGGATTCCACCCGGATATTTGGGTTTTACAGAAGAATCGCCATACTATTTCTCCAATAAAGCGACTTTGGATGTTTTCAAGGTTCTCTGGACAGAATAGGAATGGTTTTTGAAAGCGCTATTTGTCCACTGTTTGCCCCCGGCCTTTTGTGAAAACAGAGGGAGCCACTGGAAGACAGACCAAGGGGACTGCAGTCAGAGGCTAGTGGCAAGGTTGAAACTTTGCTGTATTGCGCTTGACTATTGGGCATTTTTTAGGATTTAGTGCGTATCTGTCTTGTGCACTAAACCCACCCAGACACAGTCCCTTCCCTGTATGAAGTGTAACTCCTTTTCTGAAATTCTAGCAACGCCCCTGCGCCAAAAGGTGAAAAATTTTTAAAATTAGAGGGAGGGCTTAGAATTCTTTTCTGGTGAGAGGGGGGGCAAAATTTTGAGCCTACAAACATACATGAGCATAAACCGGCAAGCTAGGGGGTGGCTACCCTGGCTAAATGGCCCTTTGAAAGCTGGGAGGGGGTCCAGGGGGATCCGTACCCCCCTAGCTTTGGGGGGGGGGTTAGACCAGCTTGAAATCCAGAGAGGGGTCAGAGGGGTCCGGTTTCCAAACAAAGTCACATTAAATCATTTTTTTAATTTTTTTAGTACTAATATAGAATTTTATATGCTAAAATAGGCTATTTATGTATAAAAAGAGTACAAAAGTACTGTTTTTTACTACAAAACCGTGTTTGTTACAGTAAATTTTTACCTAAATTCCAGGGACGTAACTAAGAGGGGGGGGGGGAGGGCGGCCCCCCCAAAAACGGTCAGACAGGGAGAAAAATAAGAATAGTGGTTGCAAACCTGTGTACGGTCTAGAAATGCCCCCCATTTTATTGGAGGATTTACCCCTCCCCCCAAAAAAAAAATGAAAAAGTACCCTAAAATTATGACGCCATTTTTGACCTATGATGACGTCATCATTGTGAATTTTTTTTGCAGTTTTTAGCCTATTTCAATGTATTTTAAGCCATTTTAGACCTATTTTTACCTTATTTTTGCTTTTTTGTTCCTTTTTCTCCTTTTTTTTCTCTTTTTTTTCTTCCCCCTCTGCTTGCTCCCTTCGTTTTATTGCCCCCCTGTTTCAAAAAAGTTGCCTCCCCCATGCCCCCTCCCGTTTTGAAGTTGCCCCCCCCAATAAAACCCCGACGAACAGTGCACAGGTCTAGTGGTTGGGTGGGGGGCCGCCGCCCCTCCCCAAAATGGTTGCCAGATAGTAAAATTTGGGGGTTTTCAGAGGCTAAAAATTCAAAATTTGGGGGTTTTCAGAGGCTAAAAATTCAAAATTTTCTAGTGCCTCACTAATCGCTAGCGCCAAACTATAAAATAATTTTAGTACCACAATTGACCCCCAAAAACCAAAATTTTTTCCATTTTGCTTCACTCTGCGGTCAATTTCTCTAGTATACATACATATCTCGCTATTTATCTTGCCTACTGCTAACGTTAATATAATATTTTTTATAAGTAATAAGTACTACACAGAAAGCAAAACAAATACAACCTCACCCCTCCTAAATTTTCCAGCCGCCTACAGCATTGGTTTGGATTTTTTTCATATAGGTAGGTACCCTAAAAATCATGGAGTCAAGATGCTGCTCATCGCTCATGTGCTTTGGTTTATAATGTGGGTGTAACCAAAGGGTCTGAAGGGTCTCTAAATTCCTTTTTATAAAATCCAGGCGAAATGTTTTTAGCGCTAAAAACATTAGATAATACGTTATTAGGTCAAAAACAGTGTATTATACAGATTTATCTACGTTTATCCCTGCTTTTTTAACGTTTTCAAAAATGAAGGGGGCTCCGCCCCGCCCCCCCCCCTCCCCCCAAAATTTCAAGGGGGCCCAAAATTTTTTTGTTCTACAATCCACACACCCCCCCTCCCCCCAAAAAAAAGAAACCCTGGGCACATACATCCCTGCCTTCCCCAGAATATTAGTGGTTGTGCCCCCTCACCCGTTTTATTGCCCATCCCCTCCGCCCAAAAATGATGAAGTACCCAAAAAGTATAGCGCCATTTTTGATCTATTTATGACGCATTCATCGCAAATTTTTTGCAATTTTTAACTTATTTCAATGCTTTTTAAGGTTTTTTAGACTGATTTTTACTTAAATTTTGCCTTTTTTGTCCTTTTTTCTTTATTCCTTCTTTTTTTCTCAATTTTTTTTCTTTCTCTTCTGCGTGCCCCTCCCCCTCATTTCATTGCCGCCTCTCCTGTTTCAAAAAAATTGTCCCCCCTGTTATGGAATTGCCCCCCCTCCCAAATAAAACCCGGGGCAATGCACAGATCTGTTGTAGAATCTTCATAACTTGTCTTCAGTCTATGAAGATAGACCGAATGGCAGTGACTAGGAATTTAACAGGTGGGAAAATGAATAAGGGACGAGGTGTAATTACAGAATAAAATGAGGGACGGTCATGGGGTGAATAATTTTGTTTAAAATAGAGATGCCAAAAAAGAAGCAAAAAAAGGACAAAAAAGATAAAATTTTCATAAATTAGTAAGCCAAAATAGAAACTCTTCTCTTCAAAAACTACAAAAATGGCAAATATTTCAACGTACTGTTTTAATTTTGAACTGTTATGGTGGTACATGTACAGTTTTTAATAAACGTTGGGGGAGCATTTGTTGGACTAGTTGTTGAATTTTGTTGACATTTGTTGAAGCATTCTCTAGTAGAGAATGCTTCAATGAAATTTATTTCTTATTCAACACCAACACAACGTCGAAAGTTTATTTTATCAAGCAATCGAATGTGAATTTTAAAAGTTCCTTACATCTTGCATTTCAAAATTTAATATTACATGGCTATTTCAAATTCCTTCATTGTCAATAGCTAGGGTGATTCATAAAATAGTTGTGGAAAATCCAGGGCCTCCAGGTAAGCGCCTTTAGCTGCTTGCGTGTCTTCAGGTGGAATTTGTTATACCTCAATGTTTCTATTCTAACATAATTCATTGCATTGCAAAACATATTTCTATTGTTTTAATATAACTCTAATTAAAATTAAAAGTATAACAACCTGCATTCAACAATTACAGACAGTTAATCGTTTACTCGACAACTGGGTGCACGATTAACTAAACTAAACTAAACTACAATTCTATATATAAACCCACGTGCATAGATGAACACGGTCAAAAAGCTAGGGGGGTGTTTACCCCTGGGTAAATGAAATTTTAAAATCTAGTGGGGGACCTAGGGGGGTCGAACCCCCCCCCCTAGCTTTCTAGGGGGGGTCGACCCGGGGTGGAAGATTTTGAAACCTAGAGGGGGGTCAGGTGGGGTCTGGTGCATACATGGGCACGGGGGGGGGGGGTTAACCCCCCAAATTCTGAGAAGTGGGGTTTAACCTTCCCCCCACTCAGAAGTGGGGGGGAGAAAAAGTTAACCCCCCTCCCAATTTTGGAAAAATGAAGAAAAAAATGTCTTTAAAATGACTTCTAACTGCCTCCAAACTTAAGTTTTGAGGTCAAAATGAATGTTTTAAGCAATAAAAAGCTGAAAAATTACAATAAAAAGGGCTTTTTGACCTAAAATTAGTGTTTTTAACCTATTTTTCCTTCAAAATCGAAAAACGATATGGGTAAAATGCACTCCAGAAAAAAAACGATATGGGTATTTTGCGTTTCTCCGATTTTAATCCCCCCCTAATTTGGGGTTTAACGCCCCCCCCACTCCGGACCAACTTGCCCATGTATGGTCTGGTGTCCAAAGCAAAACAATTTTAAACCATAATAACTTCAATAATTGCTCTTTTTTTAGGATAATACTACATTTTATTGAATAAAGAGCGATATTTAGGTATAAAAAGGGTGTATAAACATGAATTTGTGTTAAAAATTCACGTTTTTAGAAGCAAATTTAGTATAAAAAAAGTACTTAAAATTTTCTCGAGAGGGGAGGAAGGGGGGTCAGATTTCAAAATCTAGAGGGGGGTCAGGGGTAAAAAATTCGAAAATTTGGGGGAGGGGAGAACCCCCTTAATTTTTGTCTAGGAGGGGGCCCCAAAATTTCAAGGCCAGGGGGTGGACCCAACCCTAACCCCCCTTGTTCATCTATGATCCTAAGTTTACCCGCTTTTGGCATTTAGCATGTAAATATATACAGAATTTTGTACGATAACACTATATAAATATAAGTTTAATTACGCCGCTCAGTTTACTTTACATTTATGAAGAGCTTAGAGGTACACACAATTAATACTGAAAACAACTAAAATTTTTGACGGTTTGAAATAAAACACTATTTTAGGAAACGAAAAAATGTGGACTATTCTAAATTTGAGTCCTTGGGAAATATCAGTGATGATGAAGGTAAACAAATATTATAAAATTTTAGTCTTTTAACGTAAATTTATGTGAAAATAACTTTTCAGTTTAAAAACTACAATATTTTCATAATATTACAATAAAACTGCTTTCGTTAAACAACCGACAATTTTATACTTAAAATTTTTTAGAATTTACTATTAATATTTTACACAAGATAAAAACTTTAACAAAATCAAAAAAATGGAGCTAGGTTCTGGGTTTTTTTGCCAGGACCTAAGCACTAGATGGCGCCTAGCATCTAAATTTCGACACAAAAAAACTAAGCGCAAGTACAAAATAAAGGTTCAATATTATAAATTGGGTTTATAATTCATAGTTTTGTCTCTTCATATTAAATACTATTTGATATTTTTAAACACTGTTTTAGGGCTGCTTTAAAAATCCTTAATAGTCGTGTAATTTAAAAACTTCACGGTTTATAGTAAATGGTTTTTGCTGGTTAGAATAATTTTTGCAATAAATGTTTATAACAAAAAAAGAAATTAAGTTTTAGTTATGCGTATAACCTGTAAAAAATCCAAAACTTACTTTGCACAAAAAGCTAAATTTTTTCCTCTTATGTTTAGATTAGAATTTTAACCCTTTCCGAAGGTAATTTATAATTAAAAACTTTTATTTTATAGATGCTTTTGCTTTTCATCCCGCAAAAGAAAAAGAAAACTTACAAACCTCAAAAAACAAAAATAGAAATGAACGTGCAAAGCAAAAACTGGAAAAAGATCAGAAAACAAAGCTGAAAGAAAAACTGGGGAAAAATATTGAAGTAAAAAAAAGTAATAGCCAGTTTTCGGTAATAGTGGATTTAGCCAGTGATAACGATGACGATTTGGATGTTCAAATAAAGCCTGTTACTTCTTCGGTCTCAACTGAGAAAGTTGTAGATGAAATACAAGGCAAGCTAAATTATTTAAAGTGAATTTCAGTTTGTTATTATCATATATTGTTTTCTCTGGGGATTTACATGTACCACGGTCGTCGTTTTTATGAAAAGTTCACGCATCCTCATTTTTTCTTCTTAAAATGTATAATGTCAGGTGTTGATGTATAAAGTGAATTCAATTAAAATTTAATTATTTAAAATATTGACTTGAATTGAATATTCAATTCGCATCATCAGTTTGGTTTGTTTTAATTATATATCTACCCTCCATACATTTCATCGAATTGGAGGCCTTCGGCACTCCCTACTAAATGGAGCCTCTTCAGAGCGTATCTTCTTTCCAAAAACACTTTTCGCTGACTCCAAAGAAATATTGTCTGAAGATCTCAGATGCAGGTGCGAATTTAGGTTAAAAATCCTTTTTATACCATTTTTTAAATTTTTATTGCTATTCAAAATTTTTATTGCTAAAAAATTTATTTTCAATTTCAAAACTTAAATTTATAGGTAACCTAGAAGTTTTTTGTTTTTCGAATTTTCCCATATTTTCCCCCCACCCCCGTCATAGATGAACACGGTCAAAAAGCTAGGGGGAGGGGGTGTTTACCCCGGGTAAATAAAATTTCAAAATGTAGGAGGGGGTCCTAGGGGGGTCGAACCCCACCCCCCCTCCTAGCTTTCTAGGGGTGTCGACCCGGGGTGGAAGATTTCAAAACCTAAAGGGGGGTCAGGTGGGGTCCGATTTTCGAAACAAAATACTTTTAAACCATTAAATATTTAATAATAGTTTTTTTATAAGATAATACTATATTTTACTGAATAAAAAGCAATATTTAGGTATATAAAGGGTGTAAAAACATGAATTTCTGTTAAAAATTCACGTTTTTGCTATAAAATTTAGTATAAACAAGTACTTAAAATTTTTTCGAGAGGGGAGGGGGGGTCAGAATTCTAAATCTACAGGGCGGTCAGGGGTAAAAAATTTGAAAATTTAGGGGGAGGGGGGGCCCTGGATTTTTTTCTGGGGAGCCCAAAATTTCGAGGCTAAGGGGGGTGGACCCCACCCTACCCCCCTTGTTCATCTATGATCCCTACTTCTGCGTAGCGGGATGGCAGAAGAGGAGGGGGTTTAAACCATTGCTTATCAGAATCGGAAGTGGAAAGTTACTCTCCGTGTTTTGTATATCTCATATTCCACTCCATCTGTTGACCACCTATGATCCCTATTCTTAAGTTCAAAACTAGCATTATTTTAATAAATATCTGAGTTCAGTGAAAGAACTGTACCTATTTAGAATTGTTCACATTAACACAATAAAATATCAAATGTGATTTTTTTTATTTATAAAAAATTTTACAGAAACTTCAAGTGCCGATTCAAATGTGAAAGTTTCTGAAGCTGAAGTAATCGATGAAATGTCTACAGAAAGTTCAAAAAATTCAGTAACAATTGACTCTTCTACTGCAAAAACCACTCCATCCAAGCGCTCACAAATCACAGACGATTCCTCGTTGTATTCACCCTTTCCGATCACTTCCCAAGAAAAAGAGAGTCTTTTAAACGAATTTTCGCGGGATAGTCAGCAAAGTAAAAATATTTTTGGTATATTATTTTTATATGTAAATTAAAACTTTGTCGTGTAAAAAATTTTTTTACTTACATTGCAAATGTGTGAACGAAGGACAA
The DNA here is from genome assembly GCA_030248175.1 of Microlaimidae sp. YZB2_3. Lineage (NCBI taxonomy): Eukaryota > Metazoa > Nematoda > Chromadorea > Desmodorida > Microlaimidae > Microlaimidae sp. YZB2_3. The sequence goes on along the minus strand of JASAMX010010272.1, from coordinate 36,285 downwards.
TAAATAAACTATCAGTTTTGTACACCTTTATTTAAGAAAAAATAAACCTTTAAGCGGCTTTAAACACCGCAACAACGTTTTTTTTTAATTTTCAAATGCTATTACATGGTTGGTAGGAGCAGGAGGGATTATACCTCCCCTTTAAAAAACACTGTGTGTCGTCCTCTCTTTAAATTTTCTCCCACAGACACCTTGCAGTCATAGGTGGGCAGCCTCCTGAATTTTTGGGGTATACCTGACCCCCGAAATTTGGGGGGAGGGTGTCCCAAAAATTTTTTTTGGGGTATACCTGAAATACCACATTTTTAGTGTTTTTAGTACTGGGACCCCCCAAATTTTAGGGAGGTGTCCGTGGTAGCCCTAAATTTTAGGGGAGGTGTCGGTTATAATCATAGGTGGGGACCCCCCAAATTTTAGGGAGGTGTCCGTGGTAGCCCTAAATTTTAGGGGAGGTGTCGGTTATAATCATAGGTGGGCAGCCTCTCAGATTTTTTTGGGGGGGTCAAATTTTAGGGGGGGGGGGTGTCCGGCAAGACCCAAATTTTGAGGGGGGGTGTACCCAATATTTCCGCGCTGCCTTAAAATGGGCTTAAAACGCGTAAAAAAACGTAAAACAAGCTTATAAACGCTTTAAAACTGTGTAAAATTGAAATAAGACCTTATTGCAACTTAGAAATTTTATTTTTTAATTCTTTTATTAATAATGTGTTTATATATTCTTATAATTTGATTAGAAATCATAGTTTTTTAATAATTACGTAATAATAGAATAATAATATTATTGTCTTGATTATAAAGTCAAGTATCACAAACTGTTTAATCCATAATCTTATATTTAATTAAAGATTATATACATACATGGGCGTAGCCAGGGGGGTCTAGCTAGACACCTCTTTTAGGTCGGCAAAGGGAAAAATTTGGGGTTAGACAGACCCCCCCTTTTGCAGTGGCGTGCCCAGGATTTCATTTCGGCGGGGGGCGGTCTGGGGGCCCTACTAACCCTGAAGGGGGGTCTTGGGGGCGGCAGCCCCCCAGATATGGGGGGTCCGGGGGGCAGAATGCCCCCGGGGGTGAAAATTTTTAATTTAAGGCGCTAAAATACACTTGAAATTTTAATTCCAGATGATACTTATTACAAAATTTAAGGTTTCTTATACCTACACATTTAAAACATGCGTTTAAAACGTTAATTAAAAGATAATAGTGTTTATAGTAGTTTTATTAAACTGTATACCTTAACTACTGAACGGGATAATCGATTTGTAATCGAAAAACTAAGATAAATTTATCAATTAACTCTCCGCGCGAAGCGCGGAAAATTTTTTTTAGTCATTTTATAACACTTAAAAATTTTTCTCCGGGAGGCGAATTTGGGGGGGGTGTCCCCGGGTACCACAAATTTAGGGGGGGTGTGTCAGCAAAATCCGTAATTTTGGGAGGTATAACCCCCCCCCCAAATCCCCCCCCCTGCCCACCTATGGTTATATTATAATAGGAATTTTCGGGGAATATAACCCCCAATCCCCCTCCCTGCCCACCAATGCGTGCAGTAATACTCCATAATAATACAATAATTTAAAGAAAAACCTTTATGCAATAAAGGGTAAGTTTTGTTTTTTAATTAATGTGTTTCAATCGGTCACCCAAGCTCCCCCTAAAAACTCCCTACTCTAAGAAATATTTTTCATTCCACCTAGGACCCAGGGGAAATGAAAAACTAACGGACGGACTGCATAGATGAAAATAAATTACAACACTTAATTAAGTAGTTTTCGACATTATTACAACACTTTACATTCTTATATTGCCATATTTCGCGATCGCAAGATATCGTAATGTCAAAAGGGGGGAGTTTCTGCTTAAGAAAACTATTCAGAGGTGCTTTTAAGAAAGCATCCGCTGTCTCACTGGTTTAAATATTTAGAAATATTTTTCAGCTTTTGATATATAACGTTGCATAACTTAACAGGGGTAGTTTAATTGGGCGTTTATAATTTAACTTAGTTTACAATAACGTTTTAAAAAACTATATTAAATTTGTATTTGTAGGAGGAAACAAAAAATGGGAACATTTTTTGTTTCCTCCTACAGCCATAATCGACATTTTCGTTTATTTCAATAAACTTGCAACTATAAAAGATTTTTTGTTTCAAAGCAAACCCAAAAAACAAAAACAGTTTTTTCTGTTTTATAGACCAGCCATCGCCTCTAATTAAACCAAAAAAATTGAAACTAATGGAATTGGAAACAGTAAAATCGTTATGCGGCAATGATAATGGCAAATCTTCTGTCAAAAAAAGATCGAAAAAAAGAATTCTATCAAGTGATAGTGAATCCGAAGATATAGAAATGCCAAGGCAAGGGGACGAGGTACCACGAGAATCGTCAAATTCAACAGGTGTTATGTTTTTAAAATTTTAATTCAAAATAATATATTTTTTGCGCTTGTTGCATTGTTTTGTTTTTACTTTGCCTGAAACTTGTCTCTCGGAGGCGCATTGTGCAAAGGGTAAGCAAGGCACTGCATACATGGGTACGGGAGGATGGTTAACGACCCCCTCCCAAATTCTGAGATGGCGGTTTAACCTTCGCCATTCAGAAGTGGGGGGCGGTTGGAGAGAAAAGGTTACCCTCCCCAATTTGAGGAAAATGTAGAAAAAAATGACTTCTAACTGCCTCAAAACTTCAAAATGAGTGTTTTAAGCAATAAAAAGCTCAAAAATACAATAAAAAAAAGTTCTTTGGCCTGAAATAAGCGCTATTTTTTCTTCAAAATTAAAAACGATATGGGTAAAATGCGTTTCTTGGATTTTAACACCCCACACCCACCTAAATCCGGGTTCAAACCCCCACTCCGGATCAACTTGCCCATGTATTAGGCACATACACTAATTGTAAAACTCGATAGAAGCGAAAACAATTTCAGGCCGATAGTTGAAAACTTCTTGTCCAATATCAATAACAATGCTTGCAACCTTTCCACTAGTGTTCATTGCGTGCGGTGTTCTTCCGGTTCAAAGTCATCGTTAAGGATTTATTTAATCCACCTGAAAAACTAGATAAATAGTGGTGATTTTCGTACTTGTAAAAACTATAGCCAATGGAAAATAGCAAAATTTTATAGAAAGATTTTTTTGTCGGAAAACTGATAAAATTATTTTAATCATTTTTTTTTTCTCGCGTATAAAAAAAATCATTATAATCTCACAGCAGTCGTCCATTTGCCTGAAAGTTTGAAAGTATAGCCGTAAAAATATTATCGACAACCGAAGACAGCCAAAATTTTTTTGGAATATCGTCTAACTACCCCATTTTTAGCGTTTTTACGAGACCCCCCAAATGTTGAAGAAGAAGGGAGTTGTGAACCATTTCAAGATTTTTAAAAAGAATACTTACGTATGCTTCCACCATTTATTAAATTACACTCTGTAATAATCGACAGTATTATACGAAAAATTATGCCACAATTGGCTGGGGACAAAACAAAGGAAAGCCTGTGGCAGGGGAAGGGGTCCCTTGGTTTTTTTGGAGTGATGGAGGGGCATTAACCATAGGTGGGGAAAAAATTCCGATTATAGCCGACACCCCCTCCCGTTAAAATTTGGGGGTACCCAGGACACCACCCCTAAAATTTGGAGGTCCCAGTCAGAGGCGTAGCCAGGATTTCGGAAAGGGGGGGGGGGTTGTACTCCATACAAATTTTTCAAAGGGGGGGGGGGTTGTAGGGGGTTGTACGCCAAATTTTTAAAATACCGTAAAAAAGACATTAAAAAAGGGTAAAAATTTTTGCGCTTCGCGCTAGGTGATTCTTTTTGTTGTTATTTGCATTGTTTTTTTAAGTTTAACTTGAAAAATTTCCGGTTTAAAAAGGTATAACATTAAAAATCGTGCGATAGCACGAAAAAATTTTCTAAAATTGCCTTTGAAATTCAATAAAAACATCACTTAAATGTTGTAAAAAGGTATATAAATGTCGAGCGCTGAGCGGAGCGATGCGCGAGGAAATTTTTTAAAATTGTTCTCTTTGGACCCCCAAATTTTTACCTCCGCCAACCCAAAAGGGGGGGTTGCCACCCCTACAACCCCCCCCCCCTGGCTACGCCCTTGGTCCCAGTATTAAAAACGCTATAAATGGGGTATTTGAGATATACCCAACCCATAGGCATACATGGGCAGTTAGTCCGAACTGGAGGGTTAAACCCGAAATTAGGGGGGGTTGAAATCCGAGAAACCCAAAATACCCATATCGTTTTTTTCTGAAGTGCATTTCACCCATATGGTTTTTCGATTTCAAAGAAAAAATAGGTAAAAAACGCTAATTTTAGGTCAAAAAGGTCTTTTTATTGCATTTTTGAGCTTTTTACTGTTTAAAACATTCATTTTAACCTCAAAACTTAAGTTTGGAGGCAGTTAGAAGTCATTTTAAAGACTTTTTTTTTTCATTTTTCCAAAATTGGGTTTAACCTTTCCCCCCTCCACTTCTGAGTGGGGGAGGGGTTTATTAAACCCCCTTCTCAAAGTTTGGGGGGGATTAACCCCCCGTGCCCCTGTATGCCCATATGCATAGGTGAGCAGGGAGAGAGGGGGGTTGGGGTCATACATGGGCAAGTTGGTCCGGAGTGGGGGGGGTTAAACCCCAAATTAGGGGGGTTAAAATCCGAGAAACGCAAAATACCCATATCGTTTTTTTTCTGGAGTGCATTTTATCCATATCGTTTTTTGATTTTGAAGGAAAAATAGGTAAAAAAAACGCTAATTTTAGGTCAAAAAGCCCTTTTTATAGCATATTTGAGCTTTTTATTGCTTAAAACATTTATTTTGACCTCAAAACTTAAGTTTGGGGGCAGTTAGAAGTCATTTTAAAGACATTTTTTTCTTCATTTTTTCAAAATTGGGGGGGTTAACTTTTTTCCCCCCCACTTCTGAGTGGGGGGTTAAACCCCCCTTCTCAGATTCTGGGGGGTTAACCCCCCAAACCCCCCCGTGCCCATGTATGGTTGGGGGGTTACACCCCCCAAAATTCCGATTATAGCCGACACCCCCCCCCTAAAACTTAGGGGTACCCCGGACACCCCCCCCCCTAAAATTTAGGGGTACCCCGGACACCTCCCCCCTAAAATTTGGGGGGTCCCATTAATTAATATGCTAAAAATGAGGTATTTGAGATATACCCCAAAAAAATTTTCGAGACACCCTCATCCAAATTTATCGGGTCGGGTTACTCGGGTATACCCCCAAATCCGCGAGGCTGCCCACCTATGCCCATAGGTGTTTTTTGGGGGGAGGGACAGAGGGGTCCACACCCCCCTAGAGCCAAAATTTTGGACCCCCCTCCCCCCAAGCTCGAGAGCCGTCCGGCCTGACCGCCCTAGCGAGTCTGACCCCCCTCCCGACCAATTTGGAAGTATATTTTTTTATTTACTGTCAAAAACACGGTTTTTTAGTTTTTTTGTTTAAATAGTTTTTAGGCCTAAATAGGCTGTTTTAGTATATAAAATTCAATATTAGACCTAAAAACACTTAAATTATTGATTTAAAAAAAATTTTGTTAAAAAATTGGACCCCCCTGACCCCCCTAAATTTGAAATCTCGCACCCGGGGTCGACCGTCGACCCCCCCTACAAAGCCAGGGGGTCCGGACCGGACCCCCTTGGACTCCCCAAAAATTTTTTTTGCCTTCCACCCGGGGGTAGACCCCCCTAGCGGACCCAACCAAAAACACCTATACCCCGAAAATTTTTTTGGGACACCCTCCCCCCTAAATTTCGGGGGGTCGGGTGTGCCCCCTCCCAAATCTGGGAGGTTTCCCACTTATGACATTAACCGAGGGGGCTTAATTATCCAACCAATCCAATATTGTTAAATCAAATAATTACTTTTAAACCCCTGTAGAAATGCAGTAAAAGTCGTTTTTAATTTTAGTAAAAAACGTGGGTAAAATATGAAAAAAAAAAAGATTTGATATAAGTTTTTGGTAAGATATTGTATAACCCTTCTCCTCACTATAACGGAAAATAAATTTGTTCATGTCAGGTTTTGGGTTTTATTTGACGATAAATTTGTAAGTTTAGGTGCAATAAGACCCAGTGAAAAACCAACTCCATCTACAGTCCCACTGCGAAATCCCAAATTAATTATGCCGAAATGGAATCCGCCAGGCAAGTCCTGTTTGTCAAGATAAATTGAAAAAGTGTCCTTATCATCAGAAACAAAATAGCCTTGTTGGTTGTTGAGCTCTGTACAAAATGACGTGGTCTGGAAAAATCATAAAAGAGCATATTTCGCCAACAGAAAAATTGAGTTTGGTGAAAAATTACATTAGTCGAGTTAAAATTTACACATTAATAAAGGTTTTGTGTAAATCGACTGCTAAGCTAGCTTAAAATTTTTCCATTTCTTATATTTTTTGTTATAACTTTTGTTCGTTTTATTGCAGTGTTGGTTAAATTTTTAACTTCAAAAGAAAAGAAAGTTAAACAAAAACGCACGGCGCCATGCCTGTTAATAAAATCTTATTATTTAAAATTTGTCTGGATGGGAACTAAAAAGTAGGTAGTGATCTTCCCCAGAGCCTCGCTTTCAGGAGCTCCGTCCCATTTTCTATTAATTTTATACATAATTAAGGAGTGTTGCCATAGATTATTTATTGTCAAAATTTTGTCGTAAACTAAAATTTTTCTAAAACCTAATTAAAACAATGAAAAGTTTTAAAAATAAAAATACAGATGGACTAATTTAAAATGTTTTTTAAACTTAAATAGGGTTCAAAACGCTTATTGAACCGCAACTCATTAATATTTTTTGTCCAAAAAGCGCTGCAAATCCGCAGAGAGGGTTCTACGCCCCCCAACGCTGCTCAGTTTTAAAATTCACGTCGACCGAAAGCGAAACGTTAACACTGAGCTGCACTCGCGCGGAATCCCTTCTCCGGATTTGGAGCCGAAATAATTCCAAAACGGTAAAGGGGCGGAACTCCGGAGCTCTTTCCACTTAAAATGGGTGGAGCTCCGAAATATAGGATTGAAGATATTGAAAATATTGAAGATTAGGAATATCACTTGTGGGAAGTAGTAATGTTCTTTGAAAAAAGTATCTTTGAAAAAAAAAACACGCTAATTTGAAAGTGTTTATAAAAACGTTTATTTTTTTTATCAAAATTTTTAACCAGTTGTTAGAAGTAGATTAAAAATTAAAATGTTTTCAGAACAGATTGTCGTGGTAAGAACAGTACGGCTTCTTCACCTGATTTAAAGTTACTAAAAGGGATTTATATTGTTCTAAATTCGCTAAATGTGTTAAAAGTGCCTGATATTTAGGTCCCCTGGGTACAAGAAGATCCGGAAATGAGTGCCCACGCCCTTTAGGACTAAGGATCGGACTATCAAGAAAGCAAAACGTTCAACCCTTGCACCCGTCTTTTAAACCGGTCCATATTTCATAAAATGATGCGTTGTGAAAAAGTAAATCCTTAATCCAGAAAAGAAGAATTCAATTCACTCAAAAACAACGTACTATTATAATTATAGTTTACTATGCCACCGACAGCAGAGCCCGTGAATTTCTTGTAATTACTGTAACCGAGAAGGCCGAGTTTGAAAAAGTTTTTAAGAACTATCGAACGCCAACATACACGGTTATTGCTTGGTATCAATCTGTATGCGAGTTACTCTTGAAACTTTTTTTTGTTTTGTAACATTAAAGCGACGTCTTTAATACCCAAAATCCCAACCAACAAAACGATTTACACTAATATTACTTTTTTTAAAAGGATAATTGCGTTTTTGGACCATTCTCTTTAGTTTTGTTAAGTTTAGGTGACAACTACTTTGTACTTCCGAAAAAACAAAAACAGTCATTTTTTAAATTTGTATAGGGTCAGACAGAGCTTAAACAGTGTTGTATGGGGAATTCATTATTTCACAAAATAAAATAAATGAGAAGATGCGGCCGAGCATTTTTTGCCAGCCATATATTATTTTGCTTTAATTGTGTGAATTATTCAGTTCTAGTAAAGTTTTAACTTAACTGTAAATTTTTTAAAAACACTATGCCTTTAAACTTTTTTTACAGTTTACACTTTACAACACACACCTAAATAAATAATAAACAATTATACCATAAAAATCAAAATATCATCTTAAATGTGCGGTATACTAAATCATGGTGTATTTTTTTTCGCTTGGTGTATTTTTTTCGCTTGGTGTAATTTTTTCGCTTGTGTTTTGGTATCAATCTATGCGTCAGGTTTTACTGAGTAAAAGATTGTTTTAGGATAGTGCATTTAATTTCGGCACTTTTTCGTTTTTCCAATGTAACTTTTCACTGCATGGCCTGATTTTCACGTTTGATAGCTCAGTTTAAAGATTTTACGATACTGCGTTGCGTCATGAAAAATTTACTGTACGAAAGTTGTTTTTTTACTTAATTAAATCAGTTTTAAAAAAAATGGAAAATTGCCGAAATTAAATGTATGCATTTAATTTCGGCACTTTACAAACAATCGATTGTTTCTCAGTCAAAAAAATCATCATTTTCAAAAATTTAAAAGCCTATCATTATCTCCAGACAGTTTTCTTTAATTTAAGCTTTTACTTATTGTTCAACGTGTAACTGGCAAAAAGTTACAGCTAAAATGCTAAATGGTATCAAAATGAGGAAAATTTGGGAAAAAAAGTGCATTTAATTTCGGCACTTTTTAAAAAGACCCTCTTAATCGAGTTTAAGTGCAGTGCTATGACCATAGGTGTTTTTGGTCGGGTCCGCTAGGGGGGGGGGTCCACCCCCGGGTGGAAGGCCAAAATTTTTTAGGGGGGTCCAGGGGGATCCGGACCCCCCTGGCTTTTCAGGGTGGGGGGAGGTCGACCCCGGGTGCGAGATTTCAAATTTAGGGGGGGTCAGGGGGGTCCAATTTTTTAGCAAAATTTTTTAAACTCAATAATTTAAGTGTTTTTAGGTCTAATATTGAATTTTATGTATTAAAACAGCCTATTTAGGCCTAAAAAGTGTATTTAAACACTGTTTTTAACTAAAAAACAGTGTTTTTGACAATAAATAAAAAAATAGTCAGGCCAGACCGCTCTCGAGCTTTGGGGGGGGAGGGGAGGGCCCCCTGAATTTTTTCTAGGGGGGGGGTCCAAAATTTTGGCTCTAGGGGGGGGGGGTGCACCCCTCTGTCCCCCCCAAAAACACCTATGGCTATGACTCCTACACATTTCAACGTTGTCTTTTAACTATTTACAACTACAATTTAACACCCGACCACTAAATTCAACCCGTTTTTACCTACAGCAATAGTGTGCCGAAATTACACTATTTTATTTTATAACGATTGCTCACCACAGACGCAACTTAGAACAACGGGGACTAAAAATTCTGAAAATAGACTAAATTTTACCAGGACAGTTTAATTTTTAAACCAATTTATTGCGCAATCATGAAATGCCCATGTTCTAAAAACGAGTAAGAATTTTTTAAAATTATAAATCACACAATTTCACATTAAAATATCATAACATAACAAACAAAAAGCTCACGACAGTCATCTACATATAAGTAGCTCTCATTTGAACTATCAAACGTCGTATTCCGTCCAGGATTACCAAAGATATAGTCCAAAATCAAAAATGCTCAATTGGGAAAAGTGCCGAAATTAAATGCACTACCCTACAAATAAAAATAATTTTAAGTGGTTATCTAGATATTATCGATTCATAATTCCATCGATTTTTTGCCGCTCAGTCAGCCAAACAACAGTAAATATGTACGCCCGATGAGAGATTAAAAAAACCCCTGCCAATATTGAAGTGAACTCAAAATACATCAAATCGTTTATTTAAAATACAACAGTATAAGCATACATGAGCAAGTTGGTCCGGAGTGTGGGGAGGGGGGTTAAAATCCGAGAAACGCAAAATACCCATACCGTTTTTTTTTTTGAGTGCATTTTACTTATATCGTTTTTCCATTTTGAAGGAAAAATAGGTAAAAAACGCTAATTTTAGGTCAAAAAGAACTTTTACAGCATTTTTGAGCTTTTTATTGCATAAAACATTCATTTTGACCTCAAAACTTAAGTTTGGAGGCAGTTAGAAGTAATTTTAAAGACATTATTTCTTCATTTTTCCAAATTTGGGGGGTTAACCTTTTCTCCCTCTTCCCACTTCTGAGTGAGGGGGGGGGGGGTTAACCCCCCGTCCCCATGTATGATTATAACTGTAATATAATAAATAAAAAGACAGGAATTAGCATAATTAAAATTTTTGCATCTTTTCACAGCAAAATTTGCATTATCAAAATATCTTCCGAATTTTTACGAGAAAAAATGCGTTTGCAAAGTCCTGGCTGTAAGCAAACAAAACACACCGTGGCTGGTGATTGGTAACAAACAAAAAATTATCTGAAATAACCAAGCGGTATTCTTGCTAATATCTGGACAATCACTGAGAATTATTTTTTTAATTTTTTAATGTAATTTTTTTTGCAATTTTTTTACTCAGTGAAACCTGACGCATCTATTGATACCAAAATCCAAGCGAAACAAAATGCGCCATGATTTAGTATACCGCACCTTTAAACACAAATGTAATTTGGCTTATTTTAACAGCAACAGTATAGATGCTTAATACAACGTAATCTAAATTGTTTTTCATGCGATGATTTTTGGGTGAGAAACTTGATTAGCTGAAGCACCTCTTATGAATTTTATGAGCATTTGAACGCGCTTAAAAAAATCCACAGGCGAGTCAAAGTGAAACAAATTGAAGGGAGGGAATAGGTGGGTCGGTTTTTTTAAGTTTGGGAGAAATGTGTACTTCACGCCCATTTTGTACCCATGTGGGAAATGATGGGGGTTAGGCTGCCTTGAAGTTTTGGCATTCTTCAAGAACAACCCACTTTCAAGGTTAACGAAAAAAAAACAAGATGGACTACTTTAAACATGGACCCCACTGTAAACCGTGTTTTTTAAAAACAACCGATTAAAATAAAATAGTTTTTAATAAATCTTAGACAAAATGATAAATTTTAAAAAAATATCATGGTAAAATTCATAAACAACTTGAATCCTGGACTATAGACTTTACTTTTCCTAAGCCTAAGCAAAACCTCAAAATCAAACAAAACATTAAATTTAGCTTGATTTTAAGGTTTTGCTTAGGTTGCTTAGGAAAATTAATGTCTAAAGTCCACGATAAATATTGAGTTTTATCACGATAATTTACTTGAAAAATAACGGTTTTAACCAATCCATCTGTCTGGTGACCACTTGAGTGGGTTTTCTGAAAGAATGCCAAGTTTTGTTCTATGAATGTTTTGCAATACAAGCCAGTTTTTCATGGGAAATTTCGAATAAGAATTGTTGTCTTTATTCTGTTACATTAAAGTGCACCAATTGATAGGCCTGATACAATCACTCTGCTGTGCAATAAGCGAGTTTTAAACCGCTTGACTACTAAAGTTTTATTTCCAGAAATCACCTCTTTCAGTTTAAAGCAGCAAAGCTTATAAAGCTTGACCTTAAGAAACCCAGAACAAGTTATTCATGTTTCGCGCAGTTACTTGCCATTTTTATTTATTAACATCCGGTTTAAGGAAAAGTACAGTTTAGTGGTTCTATTAGCTTTCTCTATTGCGTTGCAGAACTCCTTCGGGTGACCTATAAGCCCAGGATTTGTGGCTTCTTGATGAGGCGTTATCAAAGGTCTTTGGTGTCAGGCTAGTTGGCTTGGTTGAGCAGTTAAACAGATGGATAGTGTATTAAAAGTACACTCGTGTGGCGTTGGTAAGCGAACACTCGGCTGGGCAGTACGGGCACTTCAATCGTTGGGTCTGAGCCAGTTTGTTGAGGGCCTCCTTGCTGATCACGTGACCACAGCTCAGTCGCATGGGCGGGTTGCTATCCGCCGTTTGCTGACGCAAGATGGGGCAGGCGAAAATGGAGTGGAACTGACAGTCCGCCGGAAGCTCTATTTCTATCTAAAACAGTTGCTTTTAATTCTTTAAAATACATCATGAAAAATAATTTAAAGGTGCGGTGCGGATGCGGAGTCAAACTTTTTGTCTTCGATTTTGATAATTTTTTGTGAAAACGTTACCCCTGCCCCCAATAGGTCGCAAAAATATTTTTTAAGAAAATACCTCAATTGGTTCAGAAATTATGACGAAAATGGCGTTGTTCGACAATTCTTGCGTGACAGATTGTTCAATTGGCATAACGATTTATGTTACAAATTATGCACAAAAAAGCAGCTACTTTCTACTTTAATTTCATACCTTGATCGCTAAGATTGGTGCAATATTTGTCGAAATATTGCGTTTCCTGTACAAAAAAACCCGTAACTTTTTCGTTAAAAACACCAAACGACGGCAGTGATTTTGTGAAGTTTGCCCAACCTTTCTTTCCTTCACTTCGTGTTTTTAGTGAAACAAATCGAGGGTTTTTTTGTACAAAAACGGAATAACGACAAACAAAATATCAAATTAAAGTAGAAAGTAGCCGCTTTCTTTGAATAATTTGTAACGTAAATCGCTACACCCATTGAGTAATCTTTCACGTACAGAAATCTCAAAAAACGCCATTTTTGTGGGGTCATCACTCTTGAACCGAACCACGGGAGATATTTTGTTAAAAAAATTTTTGTGGGATATTGGGGACAGGGGTAAGGTTTTCACAAAAAATTATCAAAATCGAAGACAAAAAAATTGACTCCGCACCGTACCTTTAATAATAGCGATAGCTTCAAACAAAATAATATATTACGAGTAAAAATTGATAAACTATCATTATAGCTTCAAGGTCACACTATAGTCCAGTGGCGTGCTCAGGATTTCATTTCGGGGGGGTCTGGGGGGTACATACTAACCCTGAGTGGGGTCTGGGGGGCGGCAGCCCCCCGGAAACGGGGGGTCTGGGGGGCGATAGCCCCCAGCGGGGTCAAGAGGCAGAGCCCCTTGTCAGTGGGGTCCGGGGGGCAGAATGCCCCCCGGGGGAGAAAATTTTAAATGTAAGGCGCTAAAATACACTAGAAATTTTAATTCCAGATAATAATTAAAATAAAATTTAAGGTTTTTTATTCCTATCCATTTAAAACGTGTTTAAAACGTTAATAAAAGGTTAATAGTGTTTATAGTAGTTTTATTTAACATGTATGCCTTAACTATTGAGCGGCAAAATCGATTTTCAAATTGAAAAACAGTGAAATTGTCAATTTAAACTACCCGCGAAGCGGGGAAAATTTGGTTTTTTGACTTTTTATAATATGCTTTTGGAAGGCATCAGGAAAGTTTATGTATTAATATTTAACAAAAAAAATTTTCTCTCCCAAAATTCAAAAAACGTAAAGGTCCCCCTTACAAAAAAATCCGGCTTCGCCGGATTTCGGGGGGGGGGGAGTGCCTGGGCACGCCACTGCTATAGTCTATACAAAGATGATGTGGGGACTGGCGACAAAAGTCGAACTTTGGAAGGTTATATCTCCATAAACGAAGGTAAAATATGTACGGGACATATTGGAACATAGCTCAGACTCTTACCTATCTTTTAAAAAGTTTAGAAAAACTTGTTTTTTTATGTATGATGTTATATCACTACGGCCGATGCCGTGTGAAAAACCTGGCCCCCAAAAAAATTATTTTAGAATCAGAAAAGAAACGCCGCTTGGTACACTGTTAGAACATACTTTTTCAAGTTTTTTTTTGTTGAAAATTTGAGCGAAATCGGCTCGCTCTAATTTTTTTGATAATGCGTTGAATGCGCGCGGTTTTCGCGATTTTTCGACAAATTAATACACTGCAAAAATAGCTTTTGTTTTGCTTCCTGCTGGACGTGTGTACGATTTTGATCATAATTGTTATATTATGAACTGTTCGCCAATTTTTATCCTTTATTTTTGACCTAAAAAAATTATTTTTTTTGGGAGGGGGGGGGGTCCCGAAGGCTAGCTATCTTTTTTGTAGTGTATTAATTTGGAGAAAAATCGCGAAAACGTCGCGCATTTAACGCATCATAAAAAAATTTTAGCGAACCGATTTCGCTCATATTAATCTTTAGAAAAAACTTAAAAAAGTGTGTTCTAAAAACATGCCAAGCGGCGTTTCTTATCTCGTACTAATAAAAAAGTTTTGTTTTTTTGGCACCAGGTTTTTTTTACGGCAGACGGCATCGGCCGTATTGATGATGTCAAAGAAAAACAATTTTTTCTAACCTTTCTAAAAGACATCAAACAGTCTGAACTATGCTCCGATATATGTCCCGTACATATTCCACCCTAAGTTATGGAAAAAACCTTTCAAAGTTTAAATTTTATCGTCAGTCCGCATCATTTTTGTATAGATTATAGTTCGCACCAGAGTGACAAGCGGGTTAAGTAACCTCCTAAATTTTGTGACCACTATTATCTAGGCGCCTAACGACAATAATGCACGAAATTTAATTAATAAAAACAAAAATGACATAACGGAAACCAAACCTAGTTTCCATAAGCAATTTACCTCTCGCAATTTCGTGTAAAAATCAACCCCTTAACGAAATAAGCATGTAATTATAGTTTTATGAACAATGAAAAATTTTGTGCTTACAGGCAATTCATCCGGTTGATTCCAAACAGCCATCACTTGTCTTTGCTGCATAGCTTGCCGAAGATTTAGTAAGGTTGGTAAAGCAATTGTACCCGCGTTTAATCTAAATTAAATCAATGATAATTAAATATTTTTCGGTTGCTTTTTTGAAAAATCAAAAGCCTTCACTTTCTTGATTATAATATAAAACACCTTTTGTAACGGAGTTTTTGTTAGAGAATTATGATGGTGGAAATTTTCCAATATGGATCTTTTTAAAAAAAAAACGCGAAAAACTGCTTCTAAATCGTAACTTTATAGCATTTTCCCATTTATATCTCAAAAACAATTATAATTCTGAAAGTCGTTTGACAAGCTTTTGAATGATTTAATTTTTTAAAAATTATAGAGATGATAATGGAAAAGTTTTTTGTGATTTTGGAATTTTTGGATATTTGTGGTAGTTCTCATACCCAAATCCTTCCCACTTCATCCATCCTAAATCATAACTAAATTTAAACTAAGAATGTGTTTTTACAATAAGAATATGGACTTTTTGTGAAAACATGTTTGGTTTTGTCCAACAGTATTTAGAAGCACTGCTTTTGTGTACTGTGGTTGTAAAACTGAAAATATCTACGAGTTCCTGTGTATAACCGATCTGATCTTTTTGTAGAAATTTGATCTGAATTTATACTTACATAGTGCTGAGAGGGCTATTGAGCGGAATATCCAAAAGACTGCAGGCTTCTCGCTTGAACAAATCCGCCGTTTCCACCCATCGAACTTCAGAAAATAAATCTGCATACGGAGTGCCCTCTAATCCTCGGTTGTAGTACAGTAGAGCTCCCATCAGGGATTGAATTTCTAAAATATTTTGTAGCCAAAAAAGGTAATATATAAATTTGTTTTATGATTCAGTTTCAGAGTGCACTGCACAAAACAGTCTCGCGTTTTGCAAAAGAGCATAGCTTCCCAAAAAGGGTAGTGCTACCTTGGTACGTCAAGCAAAAAGACAAGCTGGGTAGGAAGCTAGAGAGCAGGATAGTCCCTCACCCCACACACCCTTTTTAGCTCAAAATTTTGGACGCTCCAATCTTTAAAAAAAAATTAAGGGGCCTTTCACCTAATTTTTTTATTTTTACACCTTTTACCTTTTAATGAATTTTTCAAATTGACTTTTCCCCTTTCTCAGCAAAATTTTGGTATTTATTTACATTCAAAAACAAATTTTGTATTTATAAACAGCTGTACTTTTGTACACTTTTTTACGTAAGTAACAATATTTTAGTCTGTGAAATTCAATTTAGTCATGATTTAAAACAACTTTGTTCAAAGCAACTGGTGCCTCGCCCTCTTTTTATTTCAAACCTACTGTAAATCACTGCACTATGGCATAATGGGGACAGAGATAGGTAATAGGTTACACAACACTCATAGCTTCATAGTTGTTTTTGGGGGGACAGAGGGGTCCACCCTCCCTAGAGCCGAAATTTTGGACCCCCCCTCAGAAAATATCCAGGGTCCCCTCTCCCCCCAAACCTGAGAGCAGTACGGCCTGATTCCCCCCCTTTACGAGGCTGACTGACCCCCCTCCTGACCAAGGGAGTATTTTGTTTGGGTATACCTTAAATACCCCATTTTAAGCGTCATCAGTACTTAAAGGGGGGGGGGTGTCCAGTATACCCCCCAATTTTAGGGGGAGCATGGTGTCCGGAATACCTCCAAATTTCAGGGGGTACCATTTGCCACCAGGACGGTGCTGACCTTTGGGCAGAATCCAACTGGCCTGCAGTACCACCTGGTTGCTGGATCTTTTCTCTGATAGAAATGAGTCCAGCTTCAGACCTGTGCACGGTCTGGAAATGCCCCCCCCGTTTTATTGGAGTATTTGCCCCCCCCCCGCCAAAAAATGAAAAAGTACCCTAAAATTATGACGCCATTTTTGACCTCTGATGACGCCATCATCGCGAATTTTTTGCAGTTTTTAGCCTATTTCAATGTATTTTAAGCCATTTTAGACCTATTTTTTACCTTATTTTCGTTTTTTTTTTGTCTATTTTTTCCCTTTTTCCTTCTTTTTTTCTCCTTTTTTCTCTTTTTTTTTCTTTCCCCCCTGCTTGCCCCCCGTTTTATTACCCCCCGTTTTAAAAAAGTTGCCCCCCGTTTTAACCCGGGGGGCAGTGCACAGGTCTGCAGCTTGGTATGGCTAGAAAAAAATTGTTGTATTTCAGCCACACATAGCAGTTTTTTATCTAGCAAACCAGTGGACAAAAATACAACTTTATTGTGTTTGGAGTTTGTACCACTGACCTTGCAGGAACACTTATACTGCCCATATACAACGTTAAATAGTAAGATCAATAAAAGGCGACTTAAAAAAATCCTTTAGACAAAGACCTCTGAATGGGTGAACACAGCGGCGTAACCAGGGAAGGGGGGAACGGGGGGGAGCGTTGCGTGAACACTGCATGGAGTGAACACTCTAGTAGTAAAGGTTGCCAACAAACATTGTTATTAATGTCGGACAAAGAATTTCCACCATAGGGGTGAAATTTTTTTGCCCCTCCTTGTATGTATTAGCGCCTACCTTTTGCATAATCTGCATAGGAAAGATAAGTTTCAGTTAATGCAACAACAACAACAATTTTAGAGGGGGGAGTCTCAATGGATTTTGGGATTTTTTTGTTGTTGTTGTTCATTGCCATCGCATTAGGTAATATCCTCTAGCAACATGACCGCATCCACTGGTCTTTCACATAGATCTTCTAATTTCAGCGTCATTGAACGTTGAGGGCATATAAAAAGGTGTTTGACGTCAGGAGGTTTGCCCCTACAGTGGGGGGCATTCATTCTTGATGGAGTTGTTGATTCTGGAATTGAACAAGTTGAGGCCGTGGCAATGTCCAAATCTAAGTTGTGCCAGGAAGGTTCTTGACTTCCTGGAGAGTTGTTGCTCGCTTAAGTCAATTGGTGGTGGTTTTCATTTTAATAGCGCATTAGGTTGGAGTTGCAAATTGTTTTCTTTGACAAAATATGAGTAGTGAATGTTTAATTGGATGGTTTTTTTTTGGTAAGAATGTGGTTATAGAAATTTTTAGCTGTTGGTCCAAATTTTTATTGGAGGATAAGTTTCATCTCTCTTGGTCTATGATCATTGGCTGTGATTTTGTTAGATGTATGTGTTGGCTGCATGATTTTTGCTAAAAATTGTGTTGAAAGAAGGTTGGTGTGGTTTTCTATTGGTAGCATTTTAATCTCTTAATGAAAATGGTTGATTGGGGCCATTTTGTGGCAGCCGGTTGCAATTCTGAGAGTTATGTTTTGTGTTGTTTGTAGTTTTTGAAGATGAGATTTTGAGACTGGGTGACCCTAGTTGAGAATTGTACATCCTATTGCTTTGTAGGAGGTAACTATTGTTTCTTTTTGTTGGCCCCAGCTGGTACCCGCCATGGCTTTGAGAATGTTATTGCGCCTGGATGTTTTGTTGTTTATGTTGGTGGCATGGTTATTGAATGTTGGTTTTGGATTGAAAGTAACACCCACGATTTTGGGGTTT
This sequence comes from Microlaimidae sp. YZB2_3, assembly GCA_030248175.1. Lineage (NCBI taxonomy): Eukaryota > Metazoa > Nematoda > Chromadorea > Desmodorida > Microlaimidae > Microlaimidae sp. YZB2_3. The sequence goes on along the minus strand of JASAMX010010272.1, from coordinate 18,173 downwards.
TTGTTTAGTGGCAAAAGTTTGTTGTTTATGGTCGGTCACCTTTGGGTGGTAGTTAAATTCTTGTGATGAAGAGAAAAAAATGGTAACTGTTGACTTTTCTGTTAATAGCTTAAGGTAGTTTTTGTCCAGATATTGATTTAAAATCTTAAGGTAGTTGGTAAGATAAAGTTCCATTTCAGTAATGTTGGTTCCGGTGGAGTACACTGTGGTATCGTCAGCATAGGAGACTATTTTGACATTAGCTGGTGGTGGTGGTAGGTCTGAAATATAAAACTGAAAAGAGTTGGTGAGATTATAAAACCTTTTGGAACTCATGTTTGGAGTCAATGATGGAGCTCCTACGCAGCGACTCTACCCAGACCGGAATGGATTACCAGGAAGAGAAGGCCAGGCCAATCCCGCTAAATCTTTCCAGAGCACAGAGAATTCCACCTTGTGCCTGACTGCATCTATTTTTCCTGCTAAGCGGCAGCCATCCTGTCCTGGCTGCCACAATTACTGATGACAATGTCTGAGGACATTCATCCCAATCAGTCCCAAGTATAAAAACAAAAGTTTAAAACAGACATTAGCAAACCTATTGTATGTCACTAAATTTATACTTTTAAAATGTATAATATACATAATATATTATATTATAATTTTTCCATTCAATAGTGGAGCATAGGCACATCATGCCTTAGCTATGTTTTGAGTGGCACAATCCATAGAAATTAAAAAAAACTATTATAAATTATCAAAATACATTTCCCCACAAAGCGGGAAAAGGTTTTGGGTATTTCAATCATTTTGAATAGCATCAGGAATGTTTCTGAACTTAAATTTAAACAAAAACGTAAGGGTCTGTCTTGTTAGGGCTTAGGGGTAAAAATTCCCTTCAACCCCCGGCAGTTTAGGAAAGCATTTTTGGTCATTTAAAAACATTAAAAACCTTGATTTTAGGTAGACATTGTTTATAAAGTATATACATAGGATGTTTGAAAAAATAACTACTTTAGCAAAAAAAGTAATTAGCAAGGTTCAAGACAGTTTTGGAATTTTAAACTGAAAAAAACGGCTGATCGCTGAGCAAAGCGAGGCAGAATTTTTTTTTTTTGCTTTTTGGGAATCATTTGTGTTCCCAAAACTATTTTATATAATTTGACGCCAAGTGGTTACCAAGATGCTAGAAAATTTTGAATTTTTAGCCTCTGAAGACCTCTAAATTTTACCATCTGGCGACCATTTTGGGGGTTGCGGCCACCCCCTCCCCACGCCCAACTACTACCTCTAATTTTTTCCCTGTCCCTCCGTTTCAGGGGGGGGGGGCGGCCGCCCCCTGGTTACGTCTCTGCTGAAAACCATTTAAAGGACGGCGCAACCCGGTACAAATATATGCTAAACGCGTATGCCAACAATCGGTTTGAGAATTCCACTTGAGAAACACAGCTAAAAGCATGTTTTTAGGTCAATTTTGACCTGAAAATTTCGATTTTAAGCTTTAAAAAAGTATTAAAACACGATTTTGGATGATATAAGGTGAAATATAGGCAAAAAAGGCAATATTTTAGATACAAAATTTTTACTGTTAAGAAAAAATTTAGTAAATCAATAAATCAAATTAAACATGTTGTTTTAAAATTGCAAGAAGTCCGGAGAATACAAAACTTTACATAAAAATTATAAATTTGATAATAACATGGACCACCCGAAATATGGGCAACAAATTTGTTTTTAAATTTAACTTAAACATTTTTTATCAGATTTAATTTTCCTAAGCCTAAACAAAAAAAACGTAAAACCTAAAAATCAAGCTAATATAAATTATGATGTATTTTTATGAAATTTTGCTTTTTTTTAAAAAAATTGATTTCTCACAAATGAATTTTGGGAAGTTTTTAAACTGTTGCCACACAAAATCAGTGAGGGTGAGAAATAAAATAAAAATATATTTAAAACCGCCATATTCTCGGCAATCTAAAAAATATTAATTTATGTTGATTAAAATCCTGTTGAAAATTGCTTCTGAACAGCATAAAATGTACCTTCAAAAAAGGTGATTTTGGCTATAAAACAATTTATTTTGTTAAATAGTAGTTTAATCCCGTTTTAATGCCCAGAGAGCGGCTTCCACGCAGCGACACTGCCCAGATCCAGCAATGGAAATGGTCAACAGCTCTACCTTTTTCCAGTCAACTCGGACGATTTCCGCCACTGCTGACTGCCGATGCGATATTTCACTTTCTGTTTCTATAATCGGCGGCCAAAATGGCTGCCGAAAAAACTGATGACTCCGTCTGGAGACATCCATCCAAACCCTGGCCCCAACAAGACGCAATATTTTTGTGGAAACTGTAATAAAACTGTTAATAGAAACAGCGTCACATGCACCAAATGTAACAATTGGGTGCATCTAAAATGCAGCAACCTACAAAGCCTAAAACATTACAACCAAAATTTTTCTTGCAACAACTGCACGCTCTCTCCACCTTGCAATACAAACTCCAAAAATTCTACCTTAAATATTTTGCAATTTAACGCCAACGGAATCTCCAACAAACTACAAGAACTAACAAACTTTTTCATGAATCACAACATACACATAGCCGTCATCCAGGAAACAAAACTCTCACCAAAATCCAAAGATCTACAAATTCCCAACTACTCAACTATCAGGAAAGACAAAAATTCCAACGGAGGTGGTCTACTCTTTTTTTTACACGATTTGATCAACTACAAAATAAACTTGGACACTCAACAGAACGACCCACATGCAGAAATGCATGGCATCCACATTCTCTTCAACAATACTGACCTCTCAATCACCAACCTATACATTTCACCGTCCAGCTCCTGCACCACGAATTACCAGCCAAATATAGCCAATCTCCTAAACAATCAAGATAGCATCATTCTTGGAGATATCAATGCACACCATGAACTCTGGCACTCAAGCCTCACAGACGCCAGAGGCAACTACATTGCAAACATCATCAACAACTCTAACATGGCATCTCTAAAAACAAACACACCAACACGCATCCCTTCTAATGGGAATCCAACATCGCCAGATATCTCCCTCATCTCAAACTCACTCCTTACCTCCTCGGACTAGAAAACGGTTACCACATTGAGTTCTGATCACCCCTCAATCATCGTCAGCCTTCAAACCAATCAGACAATAGCACCCAAAACCAGAAAAACTTTCACCAATCTCAACAAAGCCAATTGGACCAACTACAAAAACGAAATAGAAACTAAATTACTTAATATCCCAGCTCCTACAGAAATCAAAAAAGATGAAAAAACGTTTAGAAATATATTAATCAAAGCTTCCTCACACAACATACCAGCCGGTCGTCACAACAATTTTCAAGCCAACCTTACTCCAGAAACCATAAAGCTTATCAATGAAAGAGACAATCTACGCAAAACTAACCCACTTTCACACCAAATACAAGAGCTCAACCAAAAAATCCACATCCAAATCCGCACCAACGCTGCCAAAAAATGGCATTCATATCTGGACACTTTCAGCCATAAAACCAACTCCTCTAAACTTTGGAAAACCATAAAATCACTAGATAACAAACAGCCACTCACCCCAAATTGCGCAATAAACTTCAATGGAAACTTAATAAACGACCCTCAACTATTAGCAAACAACTTCAACAAACAATTTACTCCAAACAAACCTTTCAAAACACCTAAAGAAAATCGAAAATTAATTAGAAGCATTAAAAAAATCAAACAAGAACCTAAAATTATCACAACCATAGAAGTAGAAAATGCCATAAAATCATCAAACAACTCCAAAGCTTTTGGTCCTGACAACCTATTTTTTTTTTTTATTGTTTGTTTTTTTCTGACCATTTTGCCCACTTGCTTACAACCTTACCATTTTCCACCTTAAAAACCTTGGTCCTCTTGGCATTCAATATCTAACTGATCTGTTCAACCTATCACTAAAAACAAATAGCGTACCTACAATCTGGAAAACTGCAACCATAATACCACTCAACAAACCCGGAAAGGATCTCCTCATCTCTACCTCTTACAGACCAATCTCACTTCTCTGCCCAGCAATAAAAGTTTTTGAAAAAATAATCCAACCGATCCTTCTCCAACATCTACAACCCCATCCAGATCAGCATGGTTTCAAACCCAAACACTCAACAGCCACTGCTCTCCTTCAACTTACCAATGAAATAGCAACTGGTTTTAACCAAAAAGCTCCAGCCAATCAAACAATAGTAGCAGCCTTGGACCTTACCAAGGCCTTTGACACCATCAGCATAGAAATTTTAATCAACAAGATAGTAAACAGCACACTCCCAGCCTATCTAATCAGATGGCTAAGTGGTTATCTCAGAGGCAGAATCAACAAAACTTCATTCAGAGACTCAATCTCCAAACCCAGGATAGTACAAACAGGCGTGCCTCAGGGCTCAGTCATTTCACCAACCCTCTTCAAATTCTACATATCAGATATACCTCCCCCACCTGCCGGCGTCAAAATCATCTCCTATGCTGACGACACCACAGTCTACTCCACTGGAAACAACATAACCAATATGTAAACAAATCTCACCAATTATCTCAACACTCTAAATCAATACCTGAATCTCAACCACCTCAAACTATCAACAGATAAATCAACAGTTACACTTTTTTCTCCATCTTCACAACAATACAACTACCACCCAAATGTGACCATACAAACCCAACTTTTACCGCTCAACAAAAACCCCCAAAGGTGTCACTTTTGATCCAAAACCTTCAACAACCACATCATCACCATAGATGAACAAGGGGGGGGGGGGCAACAAAAAGAAACAATAGCACAAAGGGGGGGGGGGCAGGTGGGGTCCTCCCCCCCCTAGCCTCAAAATTTTGCCCCCCCCTAGAAAAAAATCCAGGGGCCCCCCCTCCCCCCAAATTTTCGAATTTTTCACCCCTGACCCCCCTCTAGATTTTGAAATCTGACCCCCCCCCCTCCCCTCTCGAGAAAATTTTAAGTACTTTTTTTATACTAAATTTTCTTGCAAAAACGTCAATTTTTAACACAAATTCATGTTTTTACACCCTTTTTATACCTAAATATCGATTTTTATTCAATAAATCGTAGTATTATCCTATAAAAAGAACTATTATTAAAGTTATTATGGTTTAAAACTGTTTTGCTTTGGACACCGGACCCCACCTGACCCCCCTCTAGATTTCAAAATTTCTCACCCTGGGTCGACCCCCCCTAAAAAGCTAGGGGGGTTCGACCCCCCCTAGGACCCCCCTCCTAGATTTTGAAAAGTCATTTACCCGGGGTAAACACCCCCCCCCCTCTGGCTTTTTGACCGTGATCATCACCATCAACAACAGGGCATCTAGGCGCAATAGCATCCTCAAAGCCCTAGCTGGGACCAGCTGGGGACAACAAAAAAAACAATAGTAGCCTCATACAAAGCTATAGGGCGACCCATCCTCAACTACAGAACACCAATATGGTCACCAAACCTTCTCATTACCAGAAACTCCAATCAGCACAAAACTCAGCCTTCAGGATAGCAACTGGTTGCCACAAAATGGCCTCACTAGATCATCTTCATCAAGAAACTAAAATGCTACCAATTGAAAACCACACATCTCTCCTTGCAACACAATTTCTCGCCAAGACTATGCAACAGACTCACCCATCCAACAAAATTACAGCAAACAAATCTAGGCCAAGAGAAATGAAACACACCCTCCAATCAAAATATGGCCCCATAGCAGAAAGTTTCTTCAACCCAACTCTCATCGAAAAAGCCATCCGTACTAACATTCACACCTATTTCGTAAAAGAATCTCTATCCCAACTCCAACCCAATCCTCTAATAAAAAACAAAACCCATGAAATACACCAAAGCGAACAACACCTTCCAAGAAAATTAAGAACACTCCTATCACAACTAAGATCCGGATTTTGTCATCATCTAAATTCATAAAAATCAAGAATAAACCCACTAATCAAAAATGAATGCCCAAAATGCCACCAGAAACCTCACGATGTCCACCACTTTTCAACTGCACCAAAAATCCTACCACTTTAAAAGTAGAAGACCTATGGTTTCAACCCGCAAAGGCAGCAGCATTTCTGGAAGAAATTACCTGAGAACACTGGCTATGCTAACTAACTAAGATTGCCAGCTGCCAGGCCAGCATTGATCTTGAAACATGTTTTTTATCTATGTTTGACTGATGGAATTCTCAAACTGATTTTTGGTACACATTTAGTTAGTACTTGTACCGTGCAGCCGTCTAAACCTCCAGCGGCCATTTCATCTTTTTTTTCCTAGCTAACCATTTTAAACAAATAAATAGATCATAAATTGGATCAATCAATTTTAAAAATATTCCTGTTCTGTTATAAATTGTAGGTAAAACATATTTAGGTACGACAAACAAACAACGATAAATATAATTTAAATTATTTTTATAATATAAAAAAAAATCATTGAAAAAAGCAAACAAAGAGATAAAACTTGATGTGATGTCCTAAAAAGCCAAATTCTCCATTACTCACAGGTGCTCTACCTGACCTCTCCCTCACTTTCCTGCCTCCCTGACTCGCTGAAAATCCTGCTTTTTATACCTAAATATCACTTTTTATTCAATAAAACAGACCTGTGCACTGCCCCCCGGGGGTTTAAACGGGGGGGGGGGGGCAATTCCAAAACGGAGGGGCAACTTTTTTAAAACGGGGGAAGGCAATAAAACGGGGGGGCAAGCAGGGGGAAAGAAAAAAAGAGAAAAAAGGAGAAAAAAAGAGAAAAAAAAGGGAAAAGAAAAAAAGGGACAAAAAAGCGAAAATAAGGTAAAAATATGTCTAAAATGGCTTAAAATACATTGAAATAAGCTAAAAACTGCAAAAACATTGCAATGATGGCGTCATCATAGGTCAAAAATGGCGTCATAATTTTAGGGTACTTTTTCATTTTTTGGCGGGGGGGGGGGGCAATAAAACGGGGGGGGGGCATTTCCAGACCGTGCACAGGTTTGAATAAAATGTAGTATTATCTTATAAAAAACTATTATTAAACAAAAATGGTTTAAAAGTATTTTGTTTCGGAAATTGGACCCCACCTGACCCCCTCTAGGCTTCAAAATCTTCCACCCCGGGTCGACCCCCTAGAAAGCTAGGGGGGGTCGACCCCCTCCTTAGATTTTGAAATGACATTTACCCGGGGTAAACACCCCCTGGCTTTTTGACCGTGTTCATCTATGAGAACACTCCAACACGCATTCCATCTAATGAAAACCCAACATCACCTGATATCTCCTTAGTCTCAGACTCAATCCTCACCTCAACAGACGAGACTGGTATACACAAACGATTTTAAGCTCAGACCACCTACCTATAATCATCAGCCTACCTCATCGGGATTTTTCGAGGGGTATAATCCCCAAACCCTCCCCCTGCCCACCTATGACGAAGAGAATGGTTAATATGGACTAGTTCGGAATAAGGGTTTTTTGTGTTAGGAAGAGGGTACATAACTACTGGCGCCAATCATATGTAGAGGGAAAATTGAGAAAAAGCGAGCGACTAGTACATTTTACGGTTTAAAATATTTCAAATATTTATTGGTTTAAAATCTTGACCCCTTCTCTTCAAAATTTCTTAAATACTTTTTAAATATTGCAAAAGCAAAAACAGTTTTTGGGGATTTTTAGTTTTTTGCCGCTTCGTAGGTACGGCGCTGCTGGCGCGCTTGTTTCCCAGTTTTTTAATGTTTCAATTACAGAAATTGCTTAATTTAAAAGTTTGGAATGGACTTTTTAAAATTAATTTTTAATTTTGAATAGTTTTACAAGCAAAACATTAAAAAAAACTATGTAGGTTTAAAATTAGTTTAAAAGCACAGATTTCACCTTTATTTTTACTAATTCGAAATCACTGTTCAGGATAATACTATTTTAGTGGTGATTTTAAACTATTGTGACGTTTAATTAAAAAACAAAAATTTATTTAGCATAAACTGTTATATTATAGCACTTCAACGTAGTGAAACATATCATCATGTAGCAATTTTTATGAAGTATAGGTTTAAACTTAAGAAACTAAGAAAGCTAAGATTTTTTCAAATTTTATTTTTTTCTTTTTGTACCCTCTCTCGTACAGTAAAAGACGCTTATTCCAAACTAGTCTATAGCAGAAGGGCAAGGGGGTATTTGCAAACCGTTCAATAGTCTAGAAAATTTATCTGAAAAATGTGGTTTTGAGAGAGTCTCTTGAGACTTTCGACAGCTTGTTTGCTAGCTAATACCTCGCCAAATGAATACGAGGACTGTTCACTTATGTAAAAACAAAACCACAAATTTTTGATAAAACCTAAATGTGAATAAGCCCCTCCCCCTCTTCCAAATTAAATTTCGCCATATTTTTAGCTAGCAATTAAAAATGCAGGTGTTTTTCATTGGTATACCCTCATATTTTTAGCTTTTCAAGGTTTTTTTAGACGTTTTCAGTGAACTTGTAAAGTATCATTATGCACAAACTCCACTTGCCTTTAGCATGATTTCGACTGTATTTGCCAAGGGATTTGCAGTAACACAGGATTTCACTTTGATTAGCGATACCTCCCCGCAAAAGTTCAATGAATTTTAGTTTATGCAGAGCAAATTCCAATCTGCTGTTTTTCTCCTCCAGGCCTTCCCTGTGCATCGCCACCCATGCCATTGCCGGTTCTTCAAATCAAGCATATCCGTGTAAACTCTCGCGTGTTAATTTTAAAAACTACAAGGTTGGATGCAAATCTTCTAGTATAGCTAAAATAACACCTAGGCTTTCAGCGAAATTGGGAAATTTTTAACGCTTGTTTGAGTTGAGAGTTTAGTAAGGTTCTGGCAAACACGAAAAAACTTTACCAAAGCCTGAGCCTCCAACGAAAATCTTATATGTGGACGTATTGTTCTGCATTGCATAAAGTAAAAAAAGCAGAAATAAACGGGTGGAGGAAAAAACTATACTTTTCACCTTCATTCTCGCGAGTATTTTTTTAAAAATCAGTGGTTACTTTAACTTCTAATGAAGATTCACTCTGCGTCGAGTTTGAGTATTTAAATTTTAAATAGGTTTTGGAATGGCTATGAGCGCACGGAAAACATAAGCATAGCTCTAAATTTACGGGCGCAGTTTCATTTTGCCACTAAGCCGAGGCGGAATTTACAAGGACCAAGGTTTCTGGCTCCCAAAGCATCAAGAACATCGTTCATTTCCACAAATTTTTCTCTGCTTTTTGATTCCAGTTGAATAATATTTACAGACTCCTAAACACAGAATTTAAGTTTTTCATTAAATATATTTCACATAGAGAATTTAAAAGGTGTTCACGTACGTCGTTAGTGTTTTTTCTTGCAGCTCCGAGCACAAAAAACCTGTTTTTTTAAGTTCCGAAGCACCCACGCAGCTCTGCCTTGTTTTTTGATGCAATACATTCAAAATATTTTTGTGAGATAATATTTTTTAAAACTTATAATTAAAAAACGATAAAAATACCTAAATTATAGCTAACATTACATAAAACCTATTTCAATGTTAAAAAGCATTTAAATTGTTTATATACGGGGCTCCAAAGCTTTTTCCGCTTTAAGCGGTAGAAGTTCTGGAGCACGATATTGATTGAGGGCGCTAACATGTAACATCACTAACGTTCGTGTTGTAGGTGGGGGGGGTGTTTACCCCGGGTAAATGACATTTCAAAATCTAGGAGGGGGTTTTAGGGGGGTCGAACCCCCCTATCTTTCCAGGGGGGTCGACCCGGGGTGGAAGATTTCAAAACCTAGAGGGGGGTCAGGTGGGGTCCGATTTCCGAAACAAAATACTTTTAAGTTTTAAACCATCAAATATTTAACAATAGTTTTTTCTAAGATAATAGGGTAGTGCATTTAATTTCGGCACTTTTTCATTTTTACAATGAAAGGGGGGAAGCGGGAGGAAAAGAAAAAAAAGAAGAGAAAAAAGGGACAAAAACGAAAAAAAAGGTAAAAATAGGTCTAAAATGGCTTAAAATGCATTGAAATGGATAAAAACTGCAAAAATTTGGCGATGATGGCGTCATAATAGGTAAAAAAAATGCGTCATAATTTTTGGGTACTTTTTCACTTTTCCGGGGGGGCAATAAAACAGGGGGATATCCTCCAATAAAGCGGGGGGGGGCATTTTCAGACCGTGCACAGGTCTGGAAGGTGTAGTACAATTTATACTTGAGATGAGACAAATAAAAATCTTTTGTATGTATAATTATGCAGCATTAAAATAGGAAAAAAATGAAATTAGTTCTCACCTCAAGTTACCTTTATTCAATATAACATACATAGCTTTGTTAACACTTAATTTTTTGGTTGAATTAACATTTAAAAATGTCTTCCATGTTTCAACAGCATATTGTTATACCTTCATCATCCTAAGGGTGACAGACAGACAATCGAGAACGTTTTACCTTCCTTTCCTCCTTCTCCCAAAAGAAATTTTAAAACTGCCAATACTCCCCTTCCCTTCTAAAATTTGAGGGGTTCCAAGATTTGTAAAATTAAAATAGGGATTTATTGTTCAAAAAAATTTTTTTTTATTTTTTCCGCTATACTTCCTTCCCCCAAAAAAATCCGGGAGGCTGTACTAATAAAAACTAAATATCCATAAACCTTCGTAGTTGCTCGTTTCACATTTTAGAATAGTTGAATTTAGATTAAACATTTATATAATTAAGTAACCCGATTTTATGTTTTGCGCTGGTCATTTTAAGAGTTGTGTTTGGAATTAGTGTAGTTTAATTATTTTTTACTGTTTCTTATTGGGTAATCAATTCAATATTATTTCTAACTAAAAAACTTATGCGTATTTTTAACCCCTTGTTAAAAAGAGTATTATTCTTAAAATATGATTTAAATATAATGAAAGATACGTATATATTAAAAACGTGTTAAACAAGATTCACAAATATCCATATCAATACTGACGCCTGCAAAATGTGAAAATGCAAGTATTAATGATGTTCTCCGGAGCTCCGCCCTATTTTTCTTGTAATTTTATAAATAATTAAGAAGTGGTGGTGTAAATAATTATTTTGTGAACATTTTTTGTAAACTAAAATTTTTCCAAAAATTATTGAAAACAATAAAAATATTTTTTCAAATACAGATACAGAGTAGTTTCAGGGACGTACCCACGGTTTCATTTGGGGGGGGGGGCGAATTTCAGTACAATAAAAATTTCGGGGGGGCCTCTCGAAATTATGGGAGGGACGGATCCCCACCCAATAATTTTTGAAAATGTTAAAAAAGCAAGGATAAACGTAAATAAAGCTGTATAATACACTGTTTTTGGCCTAATAACGTATTATCTAATGTTTTTAGCAGTAAAAACATGTTTTTTAGTTAAAAATTACATTAACAGAGCGTGGATTTCACAAAAAATGATTTAGAGACGTTAAAAACCCCATGGCTACACCCACATTATAGACCAAATCAGATGAGCAGCATCTCCATGTTTTTAGGGTACCTATGAAAAAAATACCAAGCCATTGTTGTAGGCAGCTGGAAATTTTAGGAGGGGAAAGGTATATACAAATCAACCAAATATGTTGGTTTTGCTTGATGTGTAGTATTTATTGTTTATTAAAATTATTGTACTTTTTTCAATAACATTGAGCAAGATAAATGGCAAAAAATATGCATACGCATAGTATGGAACTACTGAGCGAATCAAAGCGGAAATTTTTTTTTGCTTTTTGGGTGTCACTTGTGGTACCAAAACTATTTTAGAGGTTAGCGCCGAGCAACTAGCGAGGCGCTAGAAAATTTTGAATTTTTGGTCTCTGAAAACCCCCAAATTTTACTATCTGGTGACCATTTTGGGGGGGGGGCAGCTGCCCCCCCGCCCAACCAGTATCCCTATTTTCCCCACGTTCGACCATTTCGGGGGGGGGGCGCCCCCCTGCTCCCCTGGTCTGGTTACGTCCCGGCGTAGTTTAAAATGTATTTCAAGCTTAAATAAGCTTCAAATCCCTCAATTAAGGGCGGAGCTCTTGAGCTCCCTCCGCTTTAAATGGCCGCAGGGACGTAGCCAGGGAGGGGGCGGGGGGGGCCGCCTCCCCCCCCCCCGGAAACGGTGGGCCAGGAGGGAAAATAAGGGTAGTGGTTGGGTGAGGGGGCGGCCGCCCCCCCCCGGAAAAGGTCGCCCGATAGTAAAATTTGGGGGTTTTCAGAGGCTAAAAATTCAAATTTTCTAGCGCCTCGCTAATCGCTCAGCGCCAAACTTTAAAATAATTTTAGTACCCCAATGGACCCCCAAAAACCAAAAATTTGTTCCGCTTCGCTTCGCTCAGCGGTCACTTTCTATAGTATACATACATATATATCTCGTTATTTATGTTGCCTGATGCTAATGTTATTTCAAAGTTAGTACAATAATTTTTATAAGTAATAAGTACTACACAGAAAACAGAACAAACAATCATATTGGTTGATTTATGTACCTCCCCCCTCCTAAATTTTCCTGCCGCCTATAGCATTGGCTCGGATTTTTTTCATATAGGTAAGTACCCTAGAAAACATGGAGCCGAGATGCTGCTCATGTGCTATGGTTTACAATGTGGGTTTAGCCAAGCGGTCTGAAACTAACGTCTCTAAATTCCTTTTTTGTAAAATCCAGGCTCTGCCAATGTGTGCTTATGTAATTTTTAACTAAGAAAACATGTTTTTACCGCTAAAAACATTAGATAATAGGTTATTAGGCCAAAAACAGTGTGTTATACAGCTTTATCTACGTTTATCCCTGGTTTTTAACGTTTTCAAAAATTAAGGGGGGGGGGCTCCGCCCGCCCCCTCCCCCCGAAATTTTTTTTTGTACTACAATCCGCCCCCCCCCCCCAAAATGAAACTCTGGCTACGTCCCTGAATGGCCGAAACTTTTGAGCATGATATTGGAGGGTAGGAACATCACTAGCAATATATTTACCTCTCTTTTTTTAGGTGTACAGGAGGGGAGATTAAGGGGGTTCTATGTTTCTATCCTATCCCACTATTTCCGATGCTTGGTGCTCCTATTTACCAAACAAATTCTGAATTGCTCGGTAACTAATGAGTATAACTAAAATGGCGTGGTAGATGTTCCCCTGTTTTTTTAGTACCTATACCCAATAATAGAAAAGTTGGTTTGTGGGGGTTTTACTTTAACGGCTGTAGTTGTAGCCTCATTGACATATAAACCTTGTTTTATAGTTTTGGGCTTTGCTGATAGCCAAAAGCTCTGTGTTTGGATTTACTGCGCTATTTATATAATCACGATTTTTTTTCTTGGCATCACCCGCACCCCCGCCCCCCCCCCTCTTCATCCCATTTGTTATGTCACTGGTAAAATACAGGGTGCGCAATATTTAAGTCGATGTAAACAAAACATTGGTTCCAAAGTTTAATTTTTTTATTATAATTTGGAAGCAATTGTATTTGTCAAGAACTAAAAAGAAATTAGAAAAATGATTGCACTGATTTATTTAAAAAATTAGCCGGTTTTTCGGGTTTTGCAAATTGATTTGTAATCCGGTTAGTCTATGCCTGTTTTTTTTTGAATATTCAATATTTAATAAATTGTTTTTAGTATTTTTGTTGTTTATATTAATCTAATGACCTAATGGTTAACAAGAACCGTAGTTATAATAATAAAATCATCGTGTACGTATATTGTTGTTAAATAATCATGCAAAAAATAAAATATAATATATAATAAAATATTATAATATAATAAAATATAATAAAATATAAAAATAAAATATTGTTAAGTTAAAAATAACAGCTTTGAAACGAAAGAAAAGTGTGGTTTAGTGTGTGAGTGATTTTTTACATGCAGAGGAAGTCCCTTAAAGGTGCGGTGCGGAGTCAAACTTTTTGTCTTCGATTTTCATAATTTCGTGTAAAAACCTTACCCCTGCCCCAGGGACGTACCCAGAGTTTAATTTTGGGGGGGGGGCGGATTGCAGTACAAAAAAAATTTCGGGGAGGGATCCGCCACCCCTCCCCCCCCCCCGAAATTTTGGGGGAGGGGCGGAGCCCTCCCTTAATTTTTAAAAACATTAAAAAAGCAGGGATAAACGTAGATAAAGATGTATAATACACTGTTTTTGGCCTAATAACCTATTATCTAATGTTTTTAGCGATAAAAAGATGTTTTCATTAGTTAAAAATTACATTAGCACACATTGGCAGAGCCTGGATTTCACAAAAAAAGAATTAAAAGACCTTTCAGACCCCTTGGCTACAACCACATTGTAAACCAAAGCACATGAGCAGCATCTAGACTCCATGCTATTCAGGGTACCTACCTACCTATATGAAAAAAATCGGAGCCAATGCTATCGGCGGCTGGAAAATTTAGGAAGGGGGGAGGTACATAAATCAACCAATATGATTGTTTGTTTTGCTTTCTGTGTAGTACTTATTACCTATAAAAAATATTGTACTAACTTTAAAATAACATTAGCATTAGGCAAGATAAAGAGCGATATATATATATATCTATACTATTGAAAGTAACCGCTGAGCGAAGTGAAGCGGAAAAATTTTTGGTTTTTGGGGGTCAATTAGGGTACTAAAATTATTTTATAGTTTGGCGCCGAGCGATTAGCGAGGCGCTAGAAAATTTTGAATTTTTAGCCTCTGAACACTCCCAAATTTTACTACCTGGCGACCATTTCGGGGGAGGGGGGCCGCGACCCCCGCCCAACCACTATCCTTATTTTTCCCCCTGTCCGACCGCCCCCCCGCCCAACCACTATCCTTATTTTTCCCCCTGTCCGACCGTTTCGGGGGGGGGGGGGGGGGGGGGGGGGGGGGGCGCCCGCCCCCCCCCGCCCCCCCACCCCCTGGTTACGTCCCTGCTCTGCCCCCAATAGCCCACTATAATTTTTTCAACAAAATATTTACAGTGGTTTAGGGGCTATGACCCCCAAAAATGGCGTTTTTCGACAATTATGTACGTGAAAGATTGCTCAATGGGTGTAATGATTTAAGTTACAAATTATATACTTAAAACAAGTGCCTACATTTTACTTTAATTTGATACCTTGATTGTAAAAATTGGTGTAGTATTTGTCGAGATATTGCGTTTCTCGTACAAAAAACCCTCGATTTTTTTGCTAAAAATAGAAAGTGACGGTAAAAATGTTGGGCAAACTTCATTAATTCACTGCCATCGTTTCGTTTTTTAGCGAAAAAATCGAGGGTTTTTTGTACAGAAAACGCAGTATCTCCACAAATATTGCACCAATAATAACAAATAAGGTATCAAATTAAAGTAGAAATTAGCCGTTTTGTTTAAGTGCTTAATTTGTAACTTTAATCGTTTTACCCAATGAGCAATTTTTTTACGTACGGAATTGTCGAAAAACGCCATTTTCGGGAGGCCATAACTTCTGAACCACTGAAGATATTTTGTTGAAAGGAAAATTTTGGGCTATTGGGGGCAGGGGCTTTAACAAAAAAATATGAAATTCGAGGAAAAAAGTTTGACTCCGCCCCATACATGGGCAAGTTGGTCCGGAGTGGGGGGGTTAAACCCTAAATTAGGGGGGCGTTAAAATCCGAGAGAAACCCAAAATTCCCATATCGTTTTTTTCTGGAGTGCATATTACCCATATCGTTTTTCGATTTTGAAGAAAAAATAAGTAAAAAACGCTAATTTTGAGCTTTTAATTGTTTAAAACATTCATTTTGACCTCAAAACTTAAGTTTGGAAGCAGTTAGAAGTCATTTTAAAGACATTTTCTTTCTTCATTTTTCCAAAATGGGGGGTTAACCTTTTCTCCCCCAGCCACTTCTGAGTGGGGGGGGGGTTTAAACCCCCCAAGAATTTGGGGGGTTACCCCCCTCCCAAATTCTGAGAAGGGGGTTTAATCCCCCCGTGCCCATGTATGCTCCGCGCCTTTAATCTACATTGTAACTGTCTCATAAATATATCCGACATGGAGGGTTTCCATTTTTCATGTTTTTATTTTGTTTATAACAACACATCCAAATTTATAAAACGGCAAACCAACCAGCCACTCACTTTTCTGACAAATTTATAATTATGTGAATTTTTTTTTTTTTTTGATTTCCTTGCTTGCTCGGGTTGTAGTTTTTTTTGGGAAACAAAGAGTAGTTTTACCCTTTTCATGGAGCTCCGTTTTTTAGTGTTCCGGACCCGAAGCTCCATCCCATTTGTGTACTATTTTCATAAATAATTAAAGAGTAATCCCATAAATTATTTTGTCAAATAATTTTTGAAAAGTAAATGTTTTCCAAAACTTATAAAAAACAAAATACTATTGTCTAAAAATCCAAGTAAAATAATTGAAAACATGTTTGAAGTTAAGCTTTAAATGGTTCATTTAAAGAGTGAAGCTTTAGAGCTCCCTCCGCTTTAATTGGCCATAACTCCGGAAGGAACATCACGGCTTTTCATCCGTGTTATGTAATAGTTTTCCATAATAAAATTGCAGCTACTCACCTTATATGGATGCGATATAGTAAGACTGGCATCAATGTTAGCAAAGTCATGATTTTTATAATTTTGAAGGTAAAGCGTCTTGTCAGTACGCCAAATATGTAGGTGCTATGCCAATAGCCTTTAAAATTTTGAGGTGCCAGTCGCCAGTGCTAATAACGCTTTTGGGTTTGCAGACCAGTGGAGTGGATGGTTTTTCGACGATTTCAAGCCTCCCGCTTTAAAAAACATCAATATTTTTCAAAAAATATTCGCCATTTTTGACACATTTTCGCGAAAATTTTGCGGTTTGACTCATTTTGCGAAATTGAAATTCTCGTAATGAGTAAACTAAGTAAACGCTAGCCTAAAAGTTGCTAGTAGTGATCGGCAGTTCCGGATGTTTTGACAAAATTTGGAATTCCGGTTCCTGTTCCGGATTTTTTAAAAATCTCAATTCAGCTTCCGGTTCCGGTTTTCTGGCATATTTTGAAGTTGCGGGGTTAAACCTCGGACGACCCCACCACTCGGATTGTGAAAGGGTAGCTAACCTTCCACTCTCTTTTTTTAACTCTCCACTTTTCTTTAACCCCTTTCTCTTTTTTTCGACATAACAATTTTAATGAGTTAAAGGATTAGCGAAAAGTATGTCCGAACAATTGGCGGAGCAAGTGACAGCTTCTTGCGCTTTCAAAGCTTAACATATATAAAATTTGATTTAAACACACGCTGACGTGACGTAATTTAATTTAGTTCACAACAACACCGAATATTACTGTTCGCTACTACAATGCCGTTCAAAAAGATTTTCTTGGTGTTAGTTGTCTGTTACTTTTTCCTGGAACCGAGTGATGCCATAAAGTCCCAGCATGTAAAAATAGGTAATCCTTCTTCTGTTTGCTCCGGTGGCGGAGATTCTTGCTTTATAAATCCTTCTTTCATAAACATCGTTACCACCATAGGTGTTTTTTGGGGGGACAGTGGGGTCCACCCCCCCTAGAACCAAAATTTTGGACCCCCCTAGAAAAAATCCAGGCCCTCCCCCCCAAAGCTCGAGAGCGGTCAGGCATGACCCCCCCCCAGCGAGGCTGACCCCCTCCCTCCCCCTCCCCACCAATTTGGAAGTATATTTTTTATTTACTGTCAAAAACACGGTTTTTTAGTTAAAAACTGTGTAAATACACTTTTTAGGCCTAAATAGGCGATTTTAGTACATAAAATTCAATATTAGACCTAAAAACGCGTAAATTATTGAGTTAAAAAATTGGACCCCCCTGACCACCTAAATTTGAAATCTCGCACCCGGGTCGACCCCCCTAAAAAGCCAGGGGCGTCCGCGTCCGGACCCCCTAAAAAATTTTGGCCTTCCACCCGGGAGTGGACCCCCCTAGCGGACCCGACCAAAAACACCTATGGTTACCACGGTAAAATGAGCCACTATTTGTATAAAATACATGCGACTGTGACTGGTGTCAGATTTGAATCAGTACCCTATGAACTACAGAATGAAATACAGTTACGTGTATTTTATAAAAACAGTGGGTTTTTTTGCCCTTGTAACGTCGAAAAATAAGCGCCTGTGATAAAGCGGTCACAAAGTCCGCCCAAGCAATCTGCATTATTTTACTTCGTTCAGTTACGTATTGCTCATATGATAGAAAAATGCAACAGTACTGTATAATTTTCAATTAGAAGGCTA
>JASAMX010010270.1:0-16826 GCA_030248175.1 Microlaimidae sp. YZB2_3 | reverse complement strand
TAGAAACGCCAGTTTGAAATAATTCTATGTAACCCTGCTGTGCAGTTGGGCTTGGGCACCAAATCAAATAGTTCTCTGTGTTCAAGTTCAGAATATTAACCTGGTACCCTGTTCACAACTAAGAACGTCAGTGTTTTTATAATAAATTTGGCGAGTTTTAAGTTTTTCCTAACGTCTTTTCCGTCCACCTATGTAAGGTTACTTTAATTTTTAACCCAAATAGAAATGTAGGCAACGATTTTAATCGTGAAATATTTTAAATAACTAATTTAATTAATTTAATGATCAGATAACAGAATTAATATCATACTAAGCATAGTTTATGCATAGTTTAATTCTTCTGTTTTCATCATTTCATTGTGTTTATTTTTTCTTTTTCTATTTTTTTTTCTTTTTTTTTTTTTTTCATCAACAACATCAAATCTGCGACTTAATTGCTGCCAATATGAATCACAATTGTAACTAATTATCAATGAACATAGCTATCTGATATGACTTTAAAGGCTCAAAAAGAGCGCTTATTTAAGTCAGTTCCAAAACTCTTCTTGAATGCATCCAAAGAATCGACAGTTACTTGAGATGGGAGTAGATTGTTCCAAGGTGTAACAACCTTATTTGCAAAAGAAAATTTCCTTGCATTAATTCGGCAGTCTTCCATTGCCAATTTAAATGGATGACCACGGGTGGGCTGCAGGTTAAACTTAAAAAAATCATTGGTTTGCAAATTGTTTAAGCAATGTATAATTTTAAAGCACTCATATAAATCAATTTTGTCTCTTCGATCCTTTAATCTTTCTAAACCTAGGTAATTCAGTCTATGTTCATAACCAACAGGTAACAACTTGCATTTATAAAACAAACGCCTAGTGAAATTTTGTTGCACTTTTTCCAAAATGTTTATATCCTTTTGTAAATAAGGGTTCCAAACTGCACTAGCATACTCCAGAATTGGTCTAACATAGGACTTATATGCTCTGAGAAAATTATTTCTAGAATTTGAGTTGAATGTTCTAAAAATTAGTGATGTCACTCTCATAGCTTTTTTTGCTGTGATTTCACAGTGTTTAGAGAATTTCAGATCATGGGATATATAAACACCTAGGTCACGCACCAATTCTGTAGTTGCAAGTACGTTATTACCAAGCTTATATTTACAAATTAACTCTTTGCTATGATTTCGAATATGAAGAACTTCACATTTGTGATTAGATAACTGCAGTTGCCAGTCTTGTGACCAGATGTGTATTCTATCTAAAACTAGATTAATATTTCTTTTTAAATGGTTAACCGAATTAGCCGATTTGCGTTTCATTTACTGTGCAAACCTGTGCACGGTTTGAAAATGCCCCCCTCCCGCTTTATTCCCCCCCCCGCGGAAAAATGAAAAAGTACCCAAAAATTATGACGCCATTTTTTACCTATTATGACGCCATCATTGTGAAATTTTTGCAGTTTTTAGCCTATTTCAATGCATTTTAAGCTATTTTAGACCTATTTTTACCTTTTTTTTTTCGTTTTTTTGTCCCTTTTTTCCCTTTTCCTTTCTTTTTTTCTTTTTTTTCTCCTTTTTTTTCTCTTTTTTTTCCCTCTGCTTGCCCCGCGTTTTATTGCCCCCTCTGTTTCAAAAAAGTTGCTCCCCGTGCCCCCCCCCCGTTTAAACCCCTGGGGGGCAGTGCACAGGTCTGACTGTGTATAAAATTTTTAATCTATAAAATTCTCGATCTGTAAACAATTTTTTCAACAGCAGCAAAAACGGACTAGAAAAATGTGATTTTGACAAAAATATACAAAATTGATGTTTAAATTACCTAAATAAGCCAAAAGTCTTTCCCGTCCCGTTTATTTTGGCTATTAGGTCGACGTATTGTTTGTCCTACAAAACAAATCACTTTTAAGGGATGAGTATGGTACCTTCATTTTCGACGTAACGATGCAATGTTAATTTTTTGTTGTAAAAAACTAAATACCTCAATGAGACGGGGGTCTTCTGCGTCCCATTCAGCTATAAAATCGTCTTTCAGTTTCTCCAAGCCTTCATAATTTTGACTGAACATAATATTGTTAAAGACGAGACTGATAAGCGGGAACAAAATCAGACAGACCATGACCACGGTTAAGCAGCGCTTGCCGTTGTATCTCATTCGGATTGAGGAGCCACCTATGGGCTTGTCTGAGCCTGGATGCTTCATAGTTTTGAATACCTTTTACTACAAATAATGTATTTATTAGATACTAACAATTTTATGATTGGTTTTGAGGATTTTTTACAAAAACACACAAAATTTTTTTCTCGCACGTTTTCTTATGTCTTTTAAGAAAAAAAATGTTTTTAATGTTTTTTGAAGTCTCGATTACTTTTAAAACCTAAGTATTTTTCTACACGTAAAAAAGCATCTGACGACATTTTTGGGACTCCTTATAAGTTGACATTTTTAACCTGTTGCTAAATCAAAAAGTTTCTTATTCTTTTTCTGTTGTCTAACACCTTTTTTTAAAGGCGAAAGTTAAAGTTTCTGGAGAAACATCAATAGCCAAATTTGAGCGCATGAAAAGGAATTTTCTTTTATAAAAAGAGAAGCACCTCTTATAACTAACTCACCTTTTAGATTTATTTAAAAAAATTGTAAGTATAACCTGATAAATTGGTTTCTATTCTAGAAATTTAGCAATTGCTAAAACAAAAATTGATAAAACAGAAACAAACATACAAATAAAAGCATGATTGCTAAAAGAAAAAGTTTGTTTAATATTGTGAGAGAAAATATATAAACAAAGCCCATTGAATTTTTTATAATATCAGCGGGAACGGGGGGACAATATTTTTTCCTGTGCCAACCCAAAATGTGGGGCATGAGCCAGCCAAACCCTCTTGACTACACTGCGCAACACACATGTTAATTCTCAGGCCAGGTAAGGAATCTTCCGAAGCTTTTTAGGAGATTCTATGAAGAAAAAATTACCGACGGCGGCTGAAGTTTTCAGAGAGGGGAAAGTGATTAAGTTAGCCAAATTTAATTGTTTACTTTGATATGGTGTATTGGCTGAAGGCGAAAGTGCGGAGTTAAACTTTTTTGTATTCGATTTTGATATTTTCTTTTCGAGAAAACCTTACCCTTTCAAACAATAGCCCACAAAATTTTTTTCAACAAAATATCTTCAGTGGTTCAGAGTTATGAACTCACAAAAAATGGTGTTTTTTGACAATTCTCTAAGTAAAAAATTGCTTATTATGTATAAAAATTTAAATTACAAATTATGTATTCAAAGAAGCGGTTACTCTATACTTTAATTTTGTACCTTGATCGTTAATATTAGTGCAGTCTTAGTCCAGATATTGCGTTTTGCGTACAAAAAACCCTCGATTTTTTCGCTAAAAACAAGAAGTGAAGGAAAGAAAATTTGGACAAACCTCATAAAATCACTGCCGTCGTTTGGTGTTTTTAACAAAAAAAATGCGGTTTTTTTTTGTACATGAAACGCAATATCTAGAGAAATACTGCACCAATCTTAACGACCAAGGCAATCAAATTAAAGTAGAAAGTAGCCTGCTTTCTTTGAGTGCATAATTTGTTTCTTAAATCGATATACCCATTAAGCAATCTGTCACGTACCGAATTGCCGAAAAACGCCATTTTTGGGGGGTCATAACTCCTGAACGACGGAAGAAAATTTGTTGAAAAAGGTGGGCTGTTGGGGGCAGGGGTACTTTTTTCACTAAAATTATTAAAATCGAAGACAAAAAGTTTGACTCCCGCACGACACCTTTAATGCAGTTTCTATATCTCAAAAACAAAAAATAATAGTGATAAATGTTACGTCCGTTCGTAATTTCACCGCTAAACGAAGTAAAGCAAATTTTTTTTCGCTATTGGAGGCCACAAAACGCACCAAAATTATCTTAAAGTAAGGCATCAAGCATAATTACCGAGGCGGGAAAATTTTAGCCTTAAAAATTTTAGCCCAAAAATTTTAAAATTTTAGCCTTTAAAACCCTTATATTTGCACCACCTGGAGATGATTTTCTTTGGGTGGGAGAAACGGCCGTCTCCTCCCACCTCCCTTCCCGCTCTCTGCTCTCCCCCTCGCCTTAGTACGTCCTTAAGTATCAGCTAAATTCAAAAAAACAAAAAAAAATGCGTAAAATTTTGCCAAAGGGATCATAATTTAACAAGAAAACATTGGCACAGAGACCTAGAAAATTATAAAATAATTTGGATTTGGCTTGAATGGCATAATTTTAATATAAATGTGCAGACCTGTGCACTGCCCCCCCCCCCCCGGGGTTAAAACGGGGGGGGGGGGCACAAGGGGCGGGGGCAACTTTTTTGAAACGGGGGGGGGCAATAAAACGGTGGGGGGGGCAAGCAGAGGGGAAAGAAAAAAAAGAGAAAAAAAAAGAGAAAAAAAGAAGGGAAAAGGGAAAAAAGGGACAAAAAAGCGGAAATAAGGTAAAAATAGGTCTAAAATGGCTTAAAATACATTGAAATAGGCTAAAAACTGCAAAAAATTCGCGATGATGGCGTCATCATAGGTCAAAAATGGCGTCATATTTTTAGGGTACTTTTTCATTTTTTGGCGGGGGGGGCAATAAAACGGGGGGGGGCAAATCCTCCAATAAAACGGGGGGGGGTCAAATTCAGACTGTGCACAGGTCTGAATGTGTTTATTATAACCAATGTTACATTTGGTTTAAAATTTGTATATGGATTTTTTAAACAGGTTGTTTACATTATTTTTTTTTTATGTTTGCATTCTTTATTTTTTCTTAATATTTTTTAATTCTCATTTTAAAATTGTTGTTTGTTTGATGAATTAAAACTTTAGAGGAGGCTCTTTAATAGCTTATTACACTAATTTAAATAAAATTATGAATTTTAAATCAATATAAAAAATGATAGTTTTTTAAGTGAAACTTATAAAAACAGTTAGCAAGAATCATGAAAAATTTTTAAAAAATCTTGCAATATAATGATTAAATAATGATTTTAAACGTCAATAATCTTTTTTAGCAAAATGATTTTATTAAAGGGTAATTTTAGGTTTTGATCAAAACTAAACTTTATTAATTATTTTTTTAACATTTTTATTTTAAATGGCAATTCTTAGGGTTAAAAAAATATAATTAATTAGCAGTATTACCTATATGCCACAAGAAAAATAAATAAATTATTAATAAGTTCAAAACGTTATGCGCTGACGCTGAGCCAAGCGAGGCGCAAGAAAAATTTTAGAAATTGATATTTTTAAAACTTTAAAAATTTTGCTTCCTTTTTTGTCTATTTGTCTAAAAAAAGCTGTAAAAAATATGTGTCTAGCCAAAAATCTAGGCGCCAGGCTGGCGCCAAGGCCCAAAATTTTAGGCACCAGCGGGAATTTCTAGGCGCCAGTGGCGTCGATTTGGCATAAAAAAAACCTAGCCCCCCCTGGCTACGCCCTTGGTTTGGATATAGTTAGTTTATTATTTTTCTAAATTATATTTAACGTTAAATTTAGATAATCGTTTCGTTGTGCGAAGAATCAAATGCGCAAACTGTTATGAGAGCTTTAAGCTCGTGTTGTGAAGATGTGTCTATGGCTACCACTAAAAACGGAATTTATTATTTAAAGTATTTTTAGAATTAATTACTTGTTTTCATTGGTGAGATTGGTTCGAATAGAAAATAGATAACAAGGGGGGGGGACCAGGGTGGGGTTTACCCCCCTCCTAGCCTGAACATAGAAGGGGAGTGGGTCGCCCCCCCCCCCCCCCCCCTAAATTTGCCCCCGGATTTGGGCCCCCCCCCCTAGACGAAAATCTGGGGGGGGGGGGCCCATACATGGGCAAGTTGGTCCGGAGTGGGGGGGGTTAAACCCCAAATTAGGGGGGGGTTAAAATCCGAGAAACGCAAAATACCCATATCGTTTTTTTTCTGGAGTGCATTTTACCCATATCGTTTTTTGATTTTGAAGGAAAAATAGGTAAAAAACGCTAATTTTAGGTCAAAAAGCCCTTTTTATTGCATTTTTGAGCTTTTTATTGCTTTGAAACATTCATTTTGACCTTAAAACTTAAGTTTGGAGGCAGTTAGAAGTCATTTTAAAGACATTTTTTTTCTTCATTTTTCCAAATTTGGGGGGGGGTTAACTTTTTCTCCCCCCACTTCTGAGTGGGGGGGGGTTAAACCCCCCTTCTCAGAATTCGGGGGGGGGGTTAACCCCCAAACCCCCCTCCCCCCCGTGCCCATGTATGGGGGGCCCCCTCCCCTCAAATTTCCTAATTTTTTACCCCTGACCCACCAGTAGATTTTGAAATCTGACCCCCCCCCCCCTCCCCCCTCGGGAAAATTTTAGGTACCTTTTTTATACTAAATTTTCTTCCAAAAACGTGAATTTTCATCACATATTCATGCTTTTACACCCTTTTTATACATGAATATGGCTTTTTATTCAATAAAATGTAGTATTATCCTATAAAAAGAACAATTATTAAAGTTATTATGGTTTAAAACAGTTTTGCTTTGGACACCGGACCCCACCTGACCCCCCTCTAGATTTCAAAATTTCGCACCCCGGGTCGACCCCCCCTAAAAAGCTAGGGGGAGTCCGGACCCCCCTGGGACCCCCCTCCTAGAATTCAAAATTCGATTTACCCCGGGTAACCACCCCCCCTAGCTTCCCCGACCGTGCTCACCTATGCTTGTTTTTATGATGTTGTTTAGAGTTTTGAAAAAAAGTTTCGCAAATAGAAACATAGATCAACAAGGGGGACAGCTTTGAATCCACGCCGTAGCTTTAAAATTTTGCCACCCCTCCATACATGAACATAGAAGGGGAGTAGGGTGGGGTTCAACCCCCCCCCCCCCCCGAGCCTTAAACTTTAAGACCCCCCTAGGAAAAAAATTTAGGCCCCCCCCCTCCCCCAAAATTTTTAAATTTTGACACCCCTCTCTGGAAACCTAGATTAAACCCCCTTCTCAAATTTTTTTTTTTGCTTTGCTAACGCATGATTTTTTCAAAATTGAGTTTAGACAAAATTACGAATTTTCAGATATTAAACACAATTTAATAAGTTATGTTCTTAAGCTCGAATATTATGCTCCGGAGCTCTGACCATTTAAAGCAGAGTGAGTTCCGGAGCTTTGCCCTTAAAATGAGCGATTTTAAGCTTATTAAAGTTTGAAATACTTTTAAAAATATTCTATTTGTATTTTTAGCGTTTTAAATAAAGTTTTGTAAAAAATTAAATTTACAAAAAAAGTTTTGATCCTTATTTTATTTAGCCAATAAGAAATACAATCAAGAAAATCTATAGATCTATGAATTATTAAGAAAACGAATCATTCGTAAAAAACGCGTAAACATTGGAGTGATTCAAAAAAACTTAATAAAAATAAAGTTTATTGTAATGTGTTGCAATAGCGAACTTGTTAAAGTAATAAAAACCATAAAATAAGTCCCCTCTAATGTGTTTATTTAGAAAATTACGCCTTATAACGTTATTAAAAAACAAAGCCCCGTCAAAGGCTCTAAAGTCCCTTTTTTTGGCTCTTTGGTCCTAAAAAGTCACACTCTTAAGTCCAACTCTCTGATCTCTTGGCTCTTTTTTTGTTTTTCATGATTATCTCCCCTTTGGCTCTTTGGTCCCTTGTTCGTGCAGCTTGGATCTTAGGTCCCCTTTTTTCCGGCTCTTTAGTACCTAGCTCTAACGTCCCATGGCTCTTCTGGCCCGTTACCAACCTGAGGCTGCAACAGTTGTTCGTTGGACTGAAAAATGTCCTCCTATTAAGTATCCACTCAAATCATGAGAATCTGACGTCACTCATATCAGTCAAACAGATTTTCAGAAAATGAAAGATTTGAACAATAAATGGTAGTTTAGGAATAATTCATATTTTGTGACACAAAAAAAGAAAATAGTTGTTTAATGAACACGTGACCACACTGTTGCAGTTACGTTTGGTTTGCCTTTAGTTAGAAATCGCAGAGCTATTTAAAAAAAAACACAAATCAAAATATTTACATACAGTTCTTACACTAACTTCAAAACTAAAAAAAGTATATTTTTAAAACAACTTGTTTTTTTAAACTTTTAAATAATGAATAAGGTGAATTTGGGATAGGTTTTGATATACAAAATTAAAGATTTTTATATTTTTAAACTTTTTCGATATTCGATAGGCTAAAAAGTTAAAAAGAAATGCGGAAAGGGGAGCGCGCCAATGCAGCTCGCCGTTAAACTGATGTTTAAACTTCCCCTTTTATACACATAACGGCGGGACGCGATATACACTCCGCGTCACGCCAACTTTTATACACAGAGCAGCGGGACGCGATATACACTCCGCGTCACGCCAACTTTTATACACAGAGCAGCGGGACGCGATATACACTCCGCGTCACGCCAACTTTTATACACAGAGCAGCGGGACGCGATATACACTCTGCGTCACGCCAACTTTTATACACAGAGCAGCGGGACGCGATATACACTCCGCGTCTGAGCGGCGATAAGCATCCCGAAATTAACGCTACTTGTCTCTTAACGTAAGTATTTCACCCACTAGTGTTAAACAAGTGAGCTTTTAAAATAAGTACTAATAATAAAATTCTGCGCTATTACAAGAATACATGAAAATTAATTATTAAAGATAAGAAGAATGAGAAATGAAGAAAAAATTATACGGGCTATGTGTGGATCCAACCTTAAATGCATACGTATGCATATGTTTATATGCATACGTATGCATATGTTATACATACATATGCATAAATTCATATGCATAGGTATGAATAGTTTTTTTGGTTATATTCATACGTATGCCTTTTTCCGCAAAGTATATGCATACGTATGCATAAAATTTGCAAAAAAATGCTTACGTATGCGATGCATATAAGTTGAAAAACAAGCATACGTATGCATATTTTGGAAAGTAAAAATTTTTTTGTTTTTTGATAAAACAGGGTAGTGCATTTAATTTCAGCACTTTTTCAAATTGGTCATTTTTGATTTTGGACTATATCTTTGGTAATCCTGGACGGAATAGGACGTTTAATAGCTCAAATGAGAGCTAATTATATGTAGATGACTGTCGTGAGCTTTTTATTTCTTATGTGATAAAATTTTCATGTGAAATTGTGTGATTTACAAAAAATAAAATTGTTACTCGTTTTTAGAACATGGGCATTTCATGACTACGCAATAAATTGGTTTAAAAATTAAACTATCCTGATAAAATTTAATCTATTTTCCGAATTTTTAGTTCTCGCTATCATTTATATTGCCTCCGACAGCAGATAGTGGATAGTTGATAGTGGATAACCGTTCACACCGGAGTAAAATAACCCCCGATAGTTGATAGTGGATAGTTGATAGTGGATAGTACGTTCACACCGGACGGATAGTGGATAGTTGATAGTTGATAGTGGATAACCGTTCACACCGGAATTGCCTCATATAGTGGATAGTGGATAGTTGATAGTGGATAGTGGATAACCCTTCACACCCGAATTGCCTCAGATAGCGAGCAGATAACAATAGAATCGGATAGTGAATAAGGCGAGTTGCTGCATGCAACAACTTTGTACTGCTGGCAAGCTAAATTAAAAATATTTTTTCTTTTGTTTTTTTTCTTTTTATTGATTTTACAAAAAATTTTTTATAAATTTAGATTGTTTAAAGTGAAATATTTTTGAAGTATTTTCTGAAATTTTTTTTTTTGAAATTCAGTTTATTTCATCAAAACCAATGGTTTTTAGGTTACAAAAATCTACAAGGTTACAAAATCTACAAGTCTACAAGGTTATAAAAAGGTTACAAAAATCTACAAGGTACTTCTTTAATTTATGTATTTGGTAGGGGTTAAAAATCTATATATAAATAGACGTAATGTCTGTTTGTATGTGTGTGTGTGTGTGTGTGTGTGCGCGTGTGCGCGTGTGTGTGTGTGTGTGTGCGTGTGCGTGTGTGTGTGCGTGCGCGCGCGCGCACGCGTGTGTGTGTGTGTGTGTGTGTGTGTGTGTGTGTGTGTGTGTGTGTGTGTGTGTGTGTGTGTGTGTGTGTGTCAGTGTGTTCCCTAATTCCTCCCTAACCACCCAACGGATTAAGGTGAATGATGTATCGTTGGAAAGCTTATACCCCCGGGAAACTCGTAAGAAAGTTGAAATTTTAAAACAACTTACATGGACATCTTTATACTGGACAACGTGTTTTCACCAAAGGGAGAAATTTTGGAACTTTAAAATTTTTTTTGTCCAGGAATTGGCTTAAACTTATTAGTAAGAGTAATTTGCCAATGTAAAGCCAGAATATCATGTTTTTTGGAAAAAATTAACATGGACATCTTTATACTGGACAACGTTTTTTACTAAAAAAGGGAATTACCGTGCTCACCAACCACAAATGGGATTGGGCTAAATGAGATATTGAAAAGCCTACGGTCCGGAGAATGTCATAAAAGGGTTGAAATTTAGAAAAAATTTGCATGGACATTGTTAGCCTGGACAACACATTTTTACAAAAAGGGAAACCTATGGATTTTGAAAATCGAAAATTTTTTTGTCTTTGAATTTGCTCGAACTTATTGATAAGAGTAATTAGCCAATGTAAAACCAAAATTTTGTGTTTTTTAGTAAAATTAACATGGAAATCTTAATGCTGGACAACGTTTTTTCACTAAAAAGAGGAACGACCTTTCTCCAAAACCAAGAAAATTGGGCTAAATGAGATATCATTGCAAAGCTTACAGACTGGGGAATGTCATTAAGGGGTTGAAATTAGAAAAAACATTGCATGAACATCTTTTCGTTGGACAACATATTTTCACAAAATGTGGGCACTATGGACTTTGAAAGTTGAAAAAAATTATCTTCAAATTAGCTTAAAATTATTGGTAAGAGTAATTAGCCATTGTAAAGCCATGTTTTTTTGGAAAAAATGAACATGAACATCTTTCTGCTGGACAACGGTTATTTACTAAAGAAGGGAATTACCGTGCTCACCAACCACAAATGGGATTGGGCTAAATGAGATATCATTGAAAAGCCTACGGTTCGGAGAATGTCAAAAAAGGGTTGAAATTTAGAAAAAATAATTAACAAGGACATCTTTATGCTGGACAACGCATTTTCACCAAAAGGCAGGACCCTTCTCCTCAACCACAAAACGTATTGGGCTAAATGAGGTATCATTGCAAAGTTTACAGTCTGGAGAATGTCATAAATGGGTTAAAATTTTAAAAAAATAACATGGACATTTTTATATTGGACAACATATTTTTACCAAAGATGGAAAAACTTTCCTCCTCAACCACAGAAAAAATTAGGATAAATGAGATATTATGGGAAACCTTATAGTTCAAGGAGCTTCATAAGGTGGTTGAAATTTGTAAAAAAGTAACACGAACATCTTTATGCTGGACAACATTTCTTCACCAAAAGAGGGAAAGACCCTTCTCCCCGACTAAAATTAGAGTGGGTAATTGAGGTGTCACTGTAAAGCTTACAGTGACGAGAATAGCATACAAGGGTTGAATTTTAAAAAAAAATATGTTAGTAAATGCATATAAAAAATGCGGGAAAATTTATTTGTCAGCCGTATGGCTGACACGGGCTATTTGTATATTTAATTAGTATTTAAATACTAAATAAATACTACTTTTTTAGGGGTAAGCATTTATTTAAAAGTATCGATACTTTTTTTAAAAGGTCAGTATTTCATTTGTATTGTATTCAATTTTTTTAAAAGTACCAAATATTTTGGAGTATTTGAATACTAAAATATTTATAAAATACTAATAAAATACTGTTTTTTTTGCAAACTTAATAAAATAGGTTCTCTCACTCGAAAAATTAGCACTCAAATTATTTTGTTAATAAAAATATACGACAGAATAAGTCGAAAATGAAATGATACGTTGGCTGACTCTGCGTTAAAAATTGCAATTATTCCGGAGGTCATGAGCTGCGGAGCTCCACCCTTTTTTGTATTAATTTCAAGAATGATTAAGAAGGGATGCAATATATTATTTCGCCAAAATTTTTTTGCAAATTAAATTTTTTCCAAAACTTATTTTAATCAGCAAAAATAGTCCTACAAATAGAAATAGAATAATTTAAAATGCATTTTAAGCTAAAGCCTCAAATTGCTTATTTAAAGGAGGGAGCATTGGAGCTCCGAAGCTTCTTTCGCTCTAAATGGCCGGAGCTCCGGAGCTTTATATTGGAAGGTGAGAACATCACTAATAAGCATTAATTAATTTACAAAGAAAATCAAAAATTTCGTTTAAATCTTTATTATAAAAAATATTATTTACTTATTACAAACAATTTTAGACAAAACCAAAAAAAAAAGTTTGTTTCCAAGAATGTTTGCGCTTGTGTACTATTTTGCCAGCGTTTGCAGTTATATGAGAAAAACGAAAAAAGCGGGAACAATTTTGTCGCGGAATTTTTCCCTTGAGAATAATTCTTCCGCGGTGGAAATTTTTTCCCCATAAATTGTTGTTACGGAAATATTTAGCTGCAACAAATGAAACATACAATCTGTTTTTCTTAATGATTTGAATAATTAAATAGTCTATTTAACAACTAGCCTTGAAAAATGCTCTAAGAATAGAGCAGGAAAAAAGGGCGATTTTCCCCGGGCGTTTGTTTAGACAGAAAAGATGGGGACTAGTCTGAGATGGATATTATGTGGACTATAGAAAATTTGCATTTGGTTTGGGCAGCTGCTCACTAAATAAAAATTTCTACCATACGATAATGATTTGTTTATACATTGATCTAATCACACAGCACTGTTGCATTTTTCTTAGTTTGATGAAATGTCAATTGAAAAAATTATACTCACAGCAATCTTTGACAAGCGCGAAATCGCCACTTTTTCAATTTGAAGGTTATATTTGTATGTGTAAGAAACAGCTATAAATTTGAAAAAGTGGCGATTTTGCGCTTGTCAAAGATTGCTGTGAGTATAATTTTTTCAATTGACATTTTATCAAACTAAAAAAAATGCAACACTGCTGTGTGATTAGATCAATGTATAAACAAATTATTATTGTATGGGAGAAATTTTTATTTAGTGAGCAGCTGCCCAAACCAAATGCAAATTTTCTATAGTCCACATAATGTCCATCTCAGACTAGTCTACATCTTTTCTGTCTAAACAAACGCCCGGGGAAAATCTCCCCTTTTTCCTGCTCTATTCTTAGAGCATTTTTCAAGGCTAGTCTACCACTTTTTTTGAATTAAATTAAAAAAATAGTCTAATAAACTATAGTTTTAGCTGCGCAATGACATATGTTTATAATCATTCCGTTGCCGAGGTATACTTTTTTAAATAAAAATAATAAGAAGAAGATGATGAATTTAAATTACAAAATTTACCCACGTTGTTTAATTATAGTTAGTGCGGTGCAGTGGTGCTCCAGACAAAGTTTACCTACGTTCTCTAAATATAGTTGGCGCGATGCCGTGCGCTAATGATTGCAATTATATATCTACAGTAAAAATAATAATAATAAGAAGATGATCAAATGGATTACAAAATTTACTCACGTTCTCTAACAGGGCCTGTGCCAGGATTTTTGAAAGGAGGGGGCCAGACTCTAGAAAAACGAAAACGGAATATAAAAGCGGCGCAAAGTGCCGCATTTTGCGCCGCGAAGCGGCGCCAAGCGTTGAAATTTTTTTGATTTAGCATTAAAAATTATCAAAATGAGGGCTTAAAAATACCTATTTACATTGAATTCAAGGCAGCCAGGCCGGCAGAATCCACTTTTGGCATACCCCAAGAAATAAGGTAGGGAGAAGCAGGGTTCATAATGAAGTTACCTTCGCTTTTACCTCCCCCCACCCCCCCAGACCTACCTCATCTTCCTTATTTTTTACCCCGGCCAACCCAGAAAGGGGGGGCATGGCCCCCCTGGCCCCCCCTGGCACAGGGCCTGTTCTCTAAGTATAGTTGGTGCGGTGCGGTGGGTTAAATTGCAGTGTGGCACCCCCGCACCACCGATGATTACCTACCGGCGCGTGGCGCTCCCGCGCCACCGACGCTTATTATTATTTTTTAATAAATAAAACTTTGAATTAATTTTGTCATCAGTAATGCAAGAATTAAAAAAAGTACTCTGTTGTTTTTGCCGTTTTCCGCGCGGTTGAAGCAGATGGCGCTGGGAACTGGTTCCGTTTCTGCCACCAATTAAAACCCGTCTGCTTTTTTTGTGCGGTTTTTATGAGGGGATGTTGGTTGTCTGCTCTGTACAATCCTTATTGTTGCCAAAAGGCTGTTATTGTGCGGTTTGGATTTTTTATTTGTATACTTTTCAATTTTTGGTATTTTCAATTTTCAATTTTTTAATTCAACATTAAATTGGTGCTAAAATAGATAACTGCCGAATCCCACGTTTTGTTTATCAAATTAGCAAATTTGGATAAAGTGTGTGTGTGTTACTTTAAACAATCTAAATTTATAAAAATATTTTTGTAAAATCATGAAAAAGCACGATTTAAGCAAAAAACAAAAGAAAAAATATCTTTAATTTGGCTTGTCAGCAGTACAAAGTTGTTGCATGCAGCAACTCGCCTTATCCACTATCCACTATCAACTATCCACTATCCGAGGTAATTCCGGTGTGAACGGTTATCCACTATCAACTATCCACTATCAACTATCGGAGGTTATTTTACTCCGGTGTGAACGGTTATCCACTATCCACTATCAACTATCCACTATCCGAGGCAATTCCAGTGTGAACGTACTATCCACTATCAACTATCAACTATCCACTATCATCCCGGTGTGAACCGACCTTTAACGTCAAATAAACGATTTTTACATTTAAACACAAAATTTTT
This sequence comes from Microlaimidae sp. YZB2_3, assembly GCA_030248175.1. Lineage (NCBI taxonomy): Eukaryota > Metazoa > Nematoda > Chromadorea > Desmodorida > Microlaimidae > Microlaimidae sp. YZB2_3. Next base: position 1,994 of record JASAMX010010270.1, on the reverse strand, counting down.
GCTTCACTTTGTTTTTTTTTAAATTTTTTTTGTTGTGCAGCCAGACACATTTAAAGTGCGGTATACTAAATTATGGATGCGTCAAGTTTCACTAAGTAAAAAATTGTATTACAAAAAAATTAATTTTGAGCGGTTGTTTAGATATTAGCAAGAATAACGCATGATTATTCCAGATAATTTTTTTGTTTTTTACCAAATACCAGCCACGGTGTGTTTTGTTTTCTTACGTTGGACTTTGCAAACACATTCTTTCTTGTAAAAATTCAGATGTTTTTAAGATATTTTATATGCAAAGTTTGCTATGAAAAAATGCTAAATTTTTAATTATACTAATTTCTGTGTCTTTTTATTTATTATATTGCAGTTTTATTTTAAATAAAAGATTTGATGTATTTTGAGTTCAGTTCAATATTGACGACAGGGTTTTTTTTAATCTCTCATCGGGCGTACATATTTACTGTTGTTTGGCTGACTGAGCGGCAAAAAAATCGATGGAATAATGAAGCGATAATATCTAGACAACCGCTGAAAATTATATTTTTTATAATACAATTTTTTACTCAGTAAAACCTGAAGAATCAATTGGTTCCAAAACCAAACGAAAAAATACACCATGATTTAGTATACCGCACCTTTAAACACAAAGTTTTTACTTTGCTTTGTTTTTATTTTTTGTTGTGCAGCCAGTATCGCATTGCGAAAATAATCGCAGTTCCCACTGCAAAAAAATTAACACTGTGTTAAAAATCGCAGCGCAGGAAAACTAGCAGAAAATGGCGAATTTTTGCTGGAAAAGTCGCACAAACGTTTACAAAAGCGACTTTTTTAGCAAACTTTTTGTCAAAAATTTGATAAACAGTCAAATATTTTCTTCTGTTATATATTCTTGTAGTAATCAATCAAATCAAAAAAATCCAGTTTCGACTCTTTGTCGTGCAGACCTGTGCAAGCCGCCTCCCCGGCGGTGTGTCGGGGGGGCATGGACAAAACGGGGGGAGGCACGGGGGGCAATTTTTTTGAAACGGGAGGGCAATAAAACGGGGGGGGGCAAGCAGGGGGAAAGAAAAAAAAAGAAAAAAAGGGGGAAAAAGAGAAAAAAGAAGGGAAAAGGGAAAAAAGGGACAAAAAAAGCGAAAATAATGTAAAAATAGGTCTGAAATGGCTTAAAATACATTGAAATAGGCTAAAAACTGCAAAAAATTCGCGATGATGGCGTCATCATAGGTTAAAAATGACGTGATAATTTTAGGGTACTTTTTCATTTTTTGACGGGGGGGGGGCAAATCCTCCAATAAAACGAGGGGGCATTTTCAGACCGTGCACAGCTCTGAACTGGTATTGGGCATTGGACCATTCTCTCAGTTTTGTTAAGTGTTTATAGACTAGTTCGGAATAAGCGTCTTTTACTGTACAAGAGAGGGTACAAAAAGAAAAAAATAAAATTTGAAAAAATCTTAGCTTTCTTAGTTTCTTAAGTTTAAACCTATACTTCATAAAAATTGCTACACAATGATATGTTTCACTACATTGAAGTGCTGTAATATATCAGTTTGTGCTAAATAAATTTTTGTTTTTTAATTAAACATTACAATACTTTAAAATCACCACTAAAATAGTATTTTCCTGAACAGCGATTTTGAATTAGTAAAAATAAAGATGAAATTTGTGCTTTTAAACTAATTTTAAACCTACATAGGTTTTTTTAATGTTTTGCTTGTAAAACTATTCAAAATCTAAAAATTAATTTTAAAAAGTCCATTCCAAACTTTTAAATTAAGCTGGGAACCAAGCGCGCCAGCAGCGCTGTACCTACGAAGCGGCAAAAAATTAAAAATCCCCAAAAACTGCTTTTGCTTTTGCAATATTTAAAAAGTATTTACGAAATTTTGAAGAGAAGGGGTCGAGATTTTGAACCAATAAATATTTGAAATATTTAAAACTGTAAAATGTACTAGTCGCTTGCTGTTTCTCAATTTTCCCTCTACATATGATTG
>JASAMX010010267.1:0-18781 GCA_030248175.1 Microlaimidae sp. YZB2_3 | reverse complement strand
TCGGCTTTCTTCAACAACAAATTTAAAAGGATGACCACGGGTGGTCTGCAGGTTAAAGCTAAAAAAATCATTGGCTTGAAAATTGTTTAAGCTATGTATAATTTTAAAGCACTCATATAAATCAGTTTTGTCTCTTCGGTCCTTTAATCTTTCTAAACCTAGGTAATTCAGTTTTTGTTCATAACCGACAGGTAGCAACTTGCATTTATAAAACAACCTGGTGAAATTTTGTTGCACTTTTTTCAAAATGTTTATATTTTTTGTACATAAGCGTTCCAAACTGCACTAGCGTACTTCATCTAGTGCATAGAGTATTGCATAGAGTTTTTGTCTAGCATAGGACTTATATGCTCCGAGAAGATTATTTCTGGAATTTGAATTGAATGTTTTAAAAATTAGGGATGTCACTCTTATTGCTTTTTTGCTGTGATTTCACAGTGTTTAGAGAATTTCATATCATGAGATATATAAACATCTAGGCCACGCACCAATTTTGTAGTTGCAAGTACATTATTACCAAGCTTATATTTACAAATTAACTTTTGCTATGATTTCGAATATGAAGAACTTCACATTTATGATCTGATAATTGGAATTTCCAGTCTTTTGACCAGTTGTAAACTCTATCTAAATCCTTTTGAAATCTTAAGGTTTGAATGGGGTAGTCAATTAACGGCTGCAATTTAAATTATACTCGATTCTTGGTTGTACCTAAAAATCATGAAAAACTGTTTAAAAACAAAGTATTTATTGATTATAAATAAAGAAACGTATTTTAATAAACAAACAAATTGATAAAACATTTAGGAACATCTCGCAAAGATTTGTCTGCTCACAATCATCATGATTTATACTTCTCAAGATAAAAAATTAAAGTTCAAACAAAATAAACACACAAAAAATGAAGCTCACCTTCAAAAAAGTCCCGGCACAAAAGCGTTCTGAAAAAATCGCAGCTGGCACAGAAGAGTCGTGACACATAAAAGTCCCGGCACAAAAAAGTCCTAAAAAAAATGCGCTCATGCGCCCAAGCGCTGCGACCGCTGAGATCGGCACAAAAGAGTCTTGGTATAAAATCAAGTTTTTACAGTTGACATACAATGTTCAAATCTCAGCTGTCTTTCATTTTATAACGTATTTAGAAACTAAACTTAAAAGAATTTTAGCTTAAAATTCCTTTTTTTAATTTGCTATTTTTTTAATTAGAGATTTTTCTTCATAAAACAAATTTTTATTACAAGAATAAAAAACACCAAAATTATCAAGAGTTTTAAACAATGTGTTTACATAGCACCTTGTCAACACACGGATTCCATACTCCCTATCTGCTTAAATTGGCGGTAGCTCCAGAGCTTAATATTAGGGGGTAAAATATCTTTTCTGTTAACTTTTCCTTTTTTTTGAAATCACCTATTTTTTCTGCTTTAGATCTGGAGCACTTTTGAAAACTAGTATATCACTTTGAAAGTAAAAAATTGTTAAAGAAACTACACAAAAATTTTAAAAAATTATAAAGGATTACAACGAAAATTTAAGTGTATTGAAGAGAATTTTGTATTAAATTAGGAGTTAATGTAGGTTTTATTAATGGATTCATTAATTATTTTTCAGTTTATCTAATAATTGGTATATTAAATTTTTTTAATTATAATTCACTTTTTTATATGTTTTTTGTTCATTAAATACTTTTTAGGTATTTTTGGTATCCCATTTTTATCCCACCTTCCATTAGTTATATCATCATGCAAAATCTTTTTGTACATTCAAAATTCTGTCGTAATCTTTTATAAAATTTTTAAAAATGTTTATACTATATTGCTTTTAATTTTTAAATTAAAACGAATTGTCTTTTAACTTGGCAGAAAAAGGTTCTCGCTAACACGCTATTCTTTGAAATTTTATTTTTTTTAGGACTATAGTAGTCTGATTAGCAAAAACACCACGGGAGGTACAGTAATTATTATGATTTTGAAAATATTAGCTTTCTGGAACAAAAAACACTAAATAAGCAATGCAAAACAGGCGATTATGCTAAAAGTCCCTCAGATTTAAAGCTTATTTAAAGCCAAATTAAATTTAGACACCAGGGCGCACATTCTGACGCGCGGTTAAAAGTTACCCCAGGGGTGGTATGCTGAAGGTTTAATCTAAATTAAAGTTAATCTGAGATTAGCGATTGTCGACACACGGTAAACATACTAAGAGTATTGATTAAATAATCTAGGTTAACGAACTTAATCTGAGATTAAGACTTAATCTCGGATTAAATCGTCACTAACTCAAGATTAAATTATTAATTTATGCAAATTTTTAAACCACCTCCGGAGGTGGATTAAAAATTTGCGGGTTTTTCCCGCTAATCTCGGATTAGTGGCGATTTAATTTGAGATTAAGTCTATTAACTCCGTTAACCTAGATTATTCAATCAATACTGTAAGTATGTTTACTGTGTGTCGACAATCGCTAATCTCAGATTAATTTTAAGTTGGATTAAACCTTCAGCATACCACCCCAGGTTAACTTTTTTCTACGTGCTTAAGGATGCAAGTGAAAAATCAATTTTACTGAGGTAAAAATCGGGTTAAATTTTTTCTATTGTTTTAAGAATAAGAATTTATCCAACTCGAGAGGTGGTTAAATATTTTCTCCCTAGGATTAATTTAATAAAAAATAAAATACGCGCATTGATTAAATTTTTTATTTTGCGCGAGGTGGTTTTGCGGCGCAAGAAAAAAAAATTTTAAAAAAATTCATTGCAATCATTTTCTGTCCCATATGCGGTTGGTTTGTTTTTTTTACAATATATATTTATTTTTTTATTTTCATTTAAATGGATTTAACGGGGTAAATATAAGGTTTCTTCAGGGCGCGCATTCTGACGCGCGGTTAAAATTTACTGGGGTTAACTTTTTTTTACGTGCTTAAGGATGCGAGTGAAAAATCAATGTTACCTAGGTAAAAGTCGGGTTAAATTTTTTCTATTGTTTTAAGAATAAGAATTTATCCAACTCGAGAGGTGGTTAAATATTTTCTCCCGTAGGATTAATTTTAATAAAAAATAAAATAGGCGCATTGATTATTTTTTTTTATTTTGTGAGAGGTGGTTTTGCGGCGCGAGAAAAAAAAATTTAACAAAATTCATTGCAATCAGTTTCTGTCCCATATGCGGCAGGTTTATCTATTTACAATATATATTTATTTTTTTTTATTTTCTTTGAAATGGATTTATCCGGGTAAATATAAGGGTATCTTCAGAATGCGACCCCAGAATGCGACCCCTGGTTGTCCTTAAAATTATGATCAAAACACTTATTTAACGTTAAATTTTAATATTTTAACTATGAACAAAAAATTTATGTCAACTAAAATCATTATTTAGACATAATTTTGTTTAACACACGCTCAATTATGACAAAAACACAATCAATATTATAATATGATTTATACCCAAATATAACAATGATTTTTTCTTATTTTTTAAACGCTTTACAAAGCTTTAAGCGTTTTAATAACTACATAATAAAAATACTTGAAAGCATTAATTTTTTTACCAGCGAAATTGTTCACACTAAGAGCCTAATAAAAAAAACAAATAAAAAAAAGACAGTTGAGGTGTGAACATTGCATGTCAGCTGTGCAATATTGAATTATTCCAGAATTCTTTTGTGCCGATCTCAGGGTTCACAGCGAGCGCATGGGCGCATGAAGCGCGTGTCGATCTTTTGAGGGCATGAACGCATTTTTCCAGGGCTTTTTTGCGCCGGTACTCTTATGTGTCAGGACTCTCCTGTGCCAGTTGTGATTTTTTTCAGACCTTTTTTTTGTCATGACTCTTTTATGACCCAAAATATGATAACCCTCAATGTACAAAAAAAATAAGAAAAGAAGCACAAAACATAGCAAATTATCACAAAAACACAATGAAGAAGTTAACAATAATATTTGTATTAACAATTTTTTAATTTTACCTTTAAATGGGTATATCTCACTTACCAAGCGAATATTAATAAAAAAGTATATCAAGGCACAGTTCAGATCTTTTGATATCAGCTAGAATGCGGTAGCAGTCTCTGTCGTTAATCACTGATATCATTATGATGCATATGGTAAAAAAATTTGGTCTTCAAAAAACCAAAACTTTTTTAGTAATATTAATCCAAAAAACACCGGTTAATATTCGTTTTTTATTTCCTAAAAATTAAAGTGAAACTTGTAAATTTGTTTGCAGTTTATTTTTAAATTTCGATTTAAAATTACCGATTTTTTACAAAATAAATGTAAAAGACAACATAGACTTCTGAAAGGTGCAAAGAGTTCCATTCTTGCCCACCCTTTCAAGAAAAAAATTTTTTCCCAAGAAATTCTCAAACAAAACACGTTCGGTATTTAACATTTATTGTTTTGGCGCACTTGTAAAAAGCAGCAGGCGTAAAAAGGTAAAATGAACCTTGTAAACAAGTTTCCAATGAAAAAAAGATGAAAACCTCGGTGCAATTAAATTTTTAAACAAGCTGATACAGCTGTAAATTTTATGGCATTATTCTTCTAATAGCATACCGAAAAATATGTTTATTAGCACCAAATTTTCTTTACTGTAAAGAGTGCAGTGATGCTGCAAGCGATAAACATATATTTTTTTTAATATATCAAATAAGTTTTAGCTGATAACGAAGAGTCTACAATATTGTTATGAATTCAAAACTATAGTTGACCTGCATATATCTGACCGGGCGTTGTGTCATTATATAGTAACATCAAGCGAAATAAAATTTTAAGCAGAGAATATAATACTAAAAATGTAACTTAGTCAAAACCTTAAGAAATAAAAAAAAACTATTATAGACCAGCACAGTTACACAATTCGATCACATGGGTCATTTGTCACCACAGTTTCTACAGCTAAAAAAGTTTCTGAAAAATTTGAAAAAGGTAACAAATATAATATTGAAGATAAAAAAAAACTAAATTAAAACGTTAGTTAAAATGTAAATTACTAATATAAAATTTAAAAAATCGCAAAACCCTTTATTTTGATTTTTTGTCAAATCTTCAAGAGTTTACAGTAGTTGCGAGCTGGTAGAGCGTTTGAATAAAAAATCGAATATTGTTTCTTTGATATATGACGTTATTAGAACGCAAATATATTAACTTAGTATTATTTACTATATTTTTCATTACATGAGCACCAAAACATGTAATTGAAGTGGGACGGTAATGGGTTAAAGAGTTTTTGTCCAACTATCGTCAGTTTTTAGTTTTAGGAGATATGTTCAAGTTTTTGTTTTTTTGTATGTCTAAGTTTTTTCCTGTTTCAAGTGGCGTAACTCAATTTAGTGCCCTTGGTTAATTTTTTTGATTTCTATAGACGAAATAACGGTGTGTGGGGGGGTGGGGGGTTTGTGTGTGGTTGTTGTGGTGTTTTTGTTTTTTTTTTTTTTTGTTTGTTTTTTTTTTTTTTTTTTTTTTTGTTTTGTTTTTTATTTTTTTTTTGGGTGGGGTTTGTTTTATTTTGTGTGGGGTGTGGGTTTTTTCGGGGTTGTTTATTATGTTATTTGTTTGTTTTTTTTTTTGTTTTTTGTTTTTGTTTTTGATATGTTTTTTTGTTTTATGTATGTGTTTTTATTTTTTTGTTGTTTTTGTTATGTTGTGTGCTATGTTATTTGTTTGTTGATTGTATGTTGTTGGGGGCGTGTTTTTTTTTGGGTTATTTCTCGTTTTGAGTTGAGTGTCTATCTTGGTATGTTTTTTTTATTTATTTTTTGTGAGTGTTGATTTATTGTGCTATTGTTTTTGTATGTTTTTTTTTTTAGGTTATTTTGTTGGTAATTTTATTTGTTATGTGTATTCTGGTATTATTTTTGGGGATTTGTTTTTTTTTATATTGTTTGTTTTTTTTTTTTTTTTTTTTTTTGTTATGTCGTTTGTGTTCTGTTTTGTGGTGGGGTTTGTGTTTTTTTTTTTTTTTTTTTTTTTTTTTATTTTTTTTTTTTTTTTTGTTTTTTGTTTTTTTTATCTTGTTTTTTTTTTTTTTGTTTTTTTTTTTTTTTTCTTTTTTTTTCTTTTTTTTTTTTTTTTTTTTTTTTTTTTTGTTTTTTTTTTTTTTGGTTTTTTGGTTTTTGTTTGTGTGTGTGGGTTGTTTTTTTTATTTTTTTTTTTTTTTTTTTTTTTTTTTTCTTGTTTTTTGCTTTTTGGTGTGTTTTTTGTTGTTTTTTTCGTCTTTTTCTGTTCTCTTGCTTGCTGTGTGCTTGTTTTTTGTTTGTTGTTGTTGTTGTCTTGGTGTCTTTTTTGGGTTTCTGTTTTGGGGGTGGGTTTTTTTGGGGTTGTGTGTTTTGGCTTTTTGGTGGGGTTCGTTGTGTCTGGGTTTTGGGGTTGTTGTTTTTTTTGTTTTTTTTTTTTTTTTTCTTTTTTTTTTCTTTTTCAATAAACATTTACATTTTATATTTACATTCAGGCGTTAAATTCAGGCAATTTTATGTATTTATATTTTATATTATTATAAAGTTATGCATTAAAAGTGTTTAGAGTGATTATAAATATGTTAGTTTATAAATATTTTTTCTACAAATTGAAAAAACCAATTATTTTGTTTTTAAAATAGGATATTTGAGGATTGGCCTCTTATAGTTTCTATTTCTGTTTGTTTGTAAAATTTTTTTCTGTAAGATTTATATCCTAAATATTTGTTTTAAAAACATTTTAATAATATTTAACTAAGTATGACCACAAATAAATCGAAAAACCAAACTATGGAAAAAAGACACGATAAAAAAAACGCTTAGCAAGTAAGAAATGAAGTAAAATAAATGTTATTTAAAATGTTATTTATTTATTTATTCCCAAAACAACGAATTCCCACCATTTCTCTAAAAATTCTTCATCAAAGGTGGGTCTATAAACCAAATTCTATCCCAGCAACAGTGTTGATATAAATAGCATTTTGGGCGGTCAAATGGGTTTAGGCACCCATAGCCGGCCCAATAAGGCGATAAAAAACGCAATATTTTATTTAAAAAACATTATTTCGTTTTATTAGAGCAAAGTTTTAAAAAGAAACATACGTTGTTTGAATCCTACAATACACACAACAGTATTGCATTTGCATTAATTTTATTCCTTATTTTTTACAAAATAATATTAGTTTTCAAGTATTTTATCTGTAACTTAAAGGTGGCCCTTGGTACTGAGATAAAAAACTTGCATTTTGAAAATTTTTTATCACAATTTTTTATAAAAATTCTGAAAAACTGTTATTTTTGACTTTCTATGAAATACCTCAGTTAATTATTACAGCTTTTCAATGGTAATGTACTGAGGTTTCCCACAACTTGCTTTTTATAAAATTATTAGTAAAAACTCTACATGTGACTTAGGACTGTTAATATATAATCACTTTCTGCCATTGCCACCCTGGTGGTGAGGTAATTGCCACACTATGAATTGTGTGCATAGTGCTTTGTCGTGAGGAGGGGGTCTAGGCCTCAACGTGTGATCATTGCGGTCCAGCTTACAAGCGAAGGCAGCGCATTGTTTTCTTCCAAAATAATAAACTAAATAATACATTTTAAATTATCATGGAGGCGACATTCTAAAATTAAATTTAGGTTTTTAAAGCCGGCTCAATGAGGCTATAAAAAATTTTCTTCTCACTGTGCGTTTATAGTCGCGAAAGCTCAGAATTGAAGACCTCGTTTTAAAAACATTTCATATATATAATGTCAGATTTACTAAAAGCTTAAAAACCATTGATGCGTTTTTTACTTAAGTTTGAAACGTATGTTTAGAATCCTCACTATATTAAAAGTATGAATCGCATTAAAAGAGTTCAAAAAACGCTACAGGACGTCAAAAGTGTTCTTTTTCAATAGTACTCAATAAAACAAAATTAAGTGAACTCAGTTTAGATAAACTTAAGTAAGACAAACATATAATGACCTTATTAGTTACAAAACGCTAAATAGACTTAAAAATACATGTGTTAAATATTTTTCTTGATTAAACAAAACATTAGATCCAGAAATAATGGGCTCAAATTCAAAAGTTCTTCCTTCAGATTGGACATATCTAAATCTAAGTATATATTAGCTGACTTGGCTTGGTTAATTAACTTATATATATATTGGCTCTTAAACTAGGTAGTTTAAGCGGTCTGTAGGACTGCTTAAATTTAAAACTTTGTTGTATAGAAAAAATATTAAATTAAAATCTATTGATTGATTATTCTTAAAGAAAAATTTTTAAAAAATTTAAACCGCACAACTCCACAAAATAAGCTGACAAATTGTACACTTCACTAACAAAACAATAAATCACATAAATAAAAATATAGGTGATTACAAATTAAGACGATAGCTGAGCTTGATGATTTGCAGTTTTAAAATTGATTATAAAAACAGAAAAACTTTAGCTTTATTTTTAAGGTTTAAAAAAATTTAAGCAAAACGGATGGGTATTCAAGATTAACTACCCTATTATAACATTTTTTTTAAAATTAATGTATTTAAAACAAAAAAAATTAATTTTTTAACGGCTAAAGATTAATAGTTTTTGTATATTTTATAAAAAAATTGAATTTAAAAAACTTATGCGTCACAGTTTGTTTTTTAAGTTATAACTGCTCAATTTTGATCGGTCTTTTCATGTTCCCCATACAATTTTTACTAGGTCAGCCAAATGTAACTGTACTATGGAGAAAATTTTTAAATAATTAGGGTATCTGACTTAATTTCGGCCAGGCCTTAATTTCGGCCACCAATTTAGAGTGTTAGAAAATTGACTTATTTTTAAAACACAAAAGAACCAACAGAAAAGTAACTGGATGAATGTTGAATAAAGTGTTTTGCAAAAGTTTTTTTATTTTTGTTATTCTGAATTATCAACGTTTTCATAAAAAAAGTGATCTTTTGTGATTTTCTTAATTTTTGCTTTGTGTTTAAACTGCATCAAATTTAGAGCGAAGCACAATATAACCTTAAAATATCTACTATTTAAAGCTCATAGTTGTTATTTTTATATTTTCTTCAAAATCACTTTGCAATACGTTTAACTAACTGCGCATTTTAAAATTCTGTTAATTTCGACCAACTTAATATTTAGGTGATATAACCTGCCGTTTTTTTGCTGTTTTCAAATATCGTCGTACTACCGTATTTATAAAGAATTTTTTTGCTTGTTTGACTTTTTTTGACGTTTTTTTAAGCCAAAAAAATTCAACAAAAACTAAAGGTTATTAAAACTTGTTTTTTTTAAGTTTTGACATAATTATTTAAAGTCTTGCTAATAATTTTTAAAGTTCGCAACCAGGAAAACATTAAGCTATATGTTTTAATAACAATACCTAAAGATAAATTTGCAACCTTTAAAAATTTTTATTGTTTGTTTTGGCAATAGTTATAGCCAGTTTTTTCTAGGTGGCCGAAATTAATGGCTTGCGCCTTAATTTTGGCCACTTTAAAAAAACCTTTACACCTCCACTGATCTTTAAGTGTAACAGAAATTTAAAAAATTTTGTACTGGAATAACAAAAATAGTTATCGTTTGATTTTTAGACCAAATTTTGGGTAGATTGGAAAAACCAGAAAAAAATTATCCAAAAAAATAAAACAAGTGACCGAAATTAAGTCAGCTACCCCAAACTTTTCTAATTAACACGCCACTACCTCAAGATACATGAATTTTTGTTAGTTTTAATTTTATTTTAGTTCCAACCAAGTTCATTCCAAGTACTGCTGTTAAAAAAGATTCAGTCGAGATACTTCTACCTGAAGCAAAAGACTCAGATTCACTGGTATATCCAGAGGAAAAAGCTTCATATGAAATACCTGAGCCTAAAGATTCTGAATCATTTGATTTACCAGAAATCAAAAATTCTTTTGTTGTACCTGTGGCCAAAGAATCTCTGTCCTATGAACTGCCAGAAAACAAAAATTCGCTTGAAATAGATGAAAATAAAGAATCAAGGCCTGAAAGACCTGAAAGTAAGTGTCCTAAAAAAAGATGGTTAAAATATATTGTTTTAAAAAAACAAACAAAAATTACACCACTCATTCATAAACCCAGCAATAGATATTTTGATGACAAAGCTGTAAAATTTTTTGCCTTAACTCTGCTTATAGAAAACCTAGAGCTTTAGTAAGATATTTCGTCATCTAGCATTATTGCTGATATCAAGCCCAGATACAACAAGTGACAAAGTCTAATTCCTTGGTATTAATCTAGATATAGAAAATTACAGCAATTAATCGATTAGTTGATAAAAATTTTTAATTTTTGTGTGACGACTTAAAATAGAAGCGAAAATAACCTGGTGCTGAAAAATTCAGAGAGCCAAATTTGTTGAAAAATTGGCTGATACAAGAATTTAACCGGTAACCTAAAAAGTCAACTCTGGCGTGCTATTTATTACACCATAGGCCGGACAACAAAAAAGAAGAAATAATCGTTTTTATTAACTCTTGTACTATAAGTTTTCACAAAAGGGACACATATGGTGTATTTATCATATTTTCTCATCAAAAGATGAGCTGTTCTCAGCTCTTGGATTCAATCCACACACTTCTACTAGCCCCAACAAGCCCGTCTATCTATCCTAGCGGGGAAAGTACACCAGTATCGGACTTGGAGGTGTGTATTGGCCACCAAGTATGTGACGACTCAAAGTAGAAGTGAAAATAACCAGACACTGCAAAATTTAGAGAGCCAAATTTATTAAAAAAATTGGCCGATACAAAAATTTAACCTGTAATCTACAAAGTTAACTCTAGTGTGCTACTTATTACACCATAAACCATACAACAAAAGGGATGAAATAATCGTTTTTTTTAATTAACTTTTGTACTTTAAGTTTCTACAGAAGGGACATATACGGCATATGTGTCATATCTTCCCACCAAAAGAAGAGTTGCTCTCAGCTTTTTGATTTGATCCGCACTCCTCCACTAGCCTCAACAAGCCTGTTTATCATTCTAGCGCAGAGAGTACACCAATATAAAAACCCGGGAGTGTGTATCGGCCACCAAGTATGTAACGACCCAAAATAGAAGTAAAAATAACCAAGCGCTAAAATATTTAGACAGTCAAATTTATTGAAAAATTTCGCCAATAAAGAAATTGAACCTGTAACCTCAAAATTCGACTCTGGCGTGTTACACCATAAGCCAAACAATGAAAGAGGAAAGATAATCTCTATTTATTAACGCTTGTACTTTGAGTTTTTATAGAAGAGACACATGTATTTTAAAGAAAAAGTTGAGTATAAGTATTACAATTTGTAAATATACCAAAACTATTTTTTTGGAAAAAAAAACATTAAATTTACAAATTATCGATAAACAGATTTTTTTATAAAGATTTGTACTGTGATTAAGGTCAAAAAGGAACTGAACCTCAATTTGAAATTGCTCCAAAACTCCCAAAAGTGGATGTTTGCGCAGAGGCTACAGGTAATCTTTTTTATTTAGTTTGAAATAAAACATTTGGAAAAAAAAGAAAATATTGGGCGTTGTATCCTCCGTAGCAATAATATTTTTAATAACTCAGGCTGTTGTTAATGTTTCGCTGGATTTGTTTTACCTTGATCTAAAAGTTAGTCATAAAGGTAATCTTTCATGTTTCTTGGTGAAGTGTTTCATATAAATTTATTGCCGTAACATATTTTTTATAACGATCATTACAATAATTTTAGCTGTTTGCTGCTCACCTGTTTCTGTTTAAGGAAAAGAACAATAAATTACATCTGAAACACACAAGCATAAAAAAACCACAGGCTTACATATTATAATTGGTTTAGGTTAAAGGCCAACACCTAGTTAACAAGTCACTTTTAGTAGACGCCCCAGAAACTTAGGCTAACGTGTTAAACACCATCACCTTGTGGATTTCAATGGGGCGTCCTATTTTAGAAACATCAACATACAACGTACTTTAAGTTTTCACTGAAGGGACACATAAGGTGTATTTGTCATATTTTCCCACCAAAAGAAGAGCTGCTCTCAGCTGGTTGATTCAATCCACACACATCTACTAGCCCTAACAATCTCGTCTATCTATCCCAGCGAGGAGAGTACACTGGTATACAGACCCAGAGGTGTGTATTGGCCACCAAATATGTGACGACCGAAAATAGAAGGGAAAAAAACCAGGCGCTGGAAAAGTTATAGCCAAATTTATTAGAAAATTGTCCAATACAAGAATTTAATCTGTAACCTCCAAAGTCAACTCTGGCTTGCTATTTATTACACCATAGGCCGGACAAAAAAAGGTGAGACGCTGGATGTTCTTAATTTTGATCTAAAAGTTAGTCGTAAAGATAATCTTTCATGTTTCTTGGTGAAGTTGTTTCATTTAAATTTATTGCTGTAATATATTTTTTACAACGATCATTAAAATCATTTTAGCTGTTTGCTGTTCACCTGTTTTTATTTAAGGAAAAGAAAAATTAATTACATCTGAGACACGCAAGCATGAGAAAAAACCACAGGCTTACATACTATAATTTGTTTAGGTTACAGGCCAACACCTAGTTAACAAGCCGCTTTTAGTAGACGCCCCAGAAACTTGGGCTAACGTGTTAAACACGATGTGGATTTCAATAGGGATTAAACACCTTGTGGATTTCAATAGGGCGTCCTATTTTAGAAACATCAACATATATTATCCTACTATCAGAGAAGCAACAAACTTTAAGCAAAAATTTGTATTTTTTTCATTGAGATTTTCTTATCTTATATTCTCACACATGCTGCTAAATACTACTTTTTAGCTATTTTCTCGAATTTCCTGAAGGTTGAACACCACAGTTATGACGATTTTTATTAAAAGTTAGATATCAACTTAGATATTAATTTTTGTCTGACAAAAGTATAATGCGATCGATAGCTCAGATTATAATGTATCCAACGGTAATAGTTTCATCGTTTACCGAATGTTCTATTTCGAAATATAGTTTGATAAATTTAAAGCTCAAAAACAGTTTTTAGCCATTTAAAAAATTTGATTCGCTCAGTTTTTCCTGCAATTTTGTAGAAAGTTAACGAAAAATAGGGGGCAACTTTTACATGTGGTTTAAACTAAAACTTAATTCAAAATTTTAAGAAAATTAAAAAAACCGATGTGTTTAAGAAAAATCAAACAAAAAAATCCTGAATTAGTTTTTTAATCAAATACAATTCAAAGTATTGATTAGACTTGAGTCTAACTATTTCCAAACTTTTATTAAAATCTAAGCAAATCATTTTTTTTAATTTTCATTTAAATTTTTTTGATTTGACGCCAAGAAACTACATTTTAAAACGTGTGTTTAAAAGTATCTTTTACAAGAAATCTCAGATGGGCCAGTAGCCGAGTGGTTAGAGTGTCGGCTTCAGATCCTTGAACCTGTAGGTTTGAGTCTCCCGCAGGCAATATTTTTAACGTCAAAAAAATAAATTTTTATTTTTTAACTTTTTAATTAAAAAAGTGTTCTTTATTCAAGATACGCTAAATAAAAATTAAAAAAGCAGAATATTTTTGGTAATGAATTTTATTATAATATAATGTATTTTGACATGTACTTTATTGGTGTCATTTAATGATTGTCGAAAATAACATTTTTTTAAGAAAAATTAATGTCAAAAATTGAATTAGCAGGTCAAATTACGTTAGTAAAAATTAATTAGAAAAGATCTGCCGTCACAATCTAACTGTGGTGTTCTAGCTTAAAAGACTTTAAAATTCATGGTTTTAAAACATATTAGGTTATTTTTTGCAGCTTAACTTAGCATATGCGGTATTTTTAGCACAATTAAGACCTAATAAAACACCATATAGTTATACTTTATGCATTAAACACGATCATATTATAACATTATTTAAACAGTCGTTTGCATTTGATTTAAAGAGGCAATGCTGAGCAATGTTTTATGTTCAACATGTTTCATTCATCGATCATTGTTGTGGTCGGTTAATTAAAAGCAACAATTGACTGTTTTTTAATACCACATAAGTTCTACACCTCATTCAAGTTAGGGTTCTACAGGTCACAAAAATTCTAAAAATATACAACTTCCTCAAAAGAAAGATTCATTTGAAAGGCCTTGCAAGAAGGACTCAGAGTCACTGGAATATCCGAGTACAAAAGATTCATTTGAATTGCCCTCCAAAAAGGAATCATCATCACTGGAATATCCGAGTACAAAAGATTCATTTGAATTGCCCTCCAAAAAGGAATCAGCGTCACTGGAAAATCTTGATTTTAGAGATTCATATGAAATACCTCAGCCCGAAAATTTCATCAGTTCAGAACCGCCAAGTAAGCAATTCTTAAGCTAAAGTTCGTCAGGCTAAAATTAAAGGTGTAACCACACTCCTTCAGAATAAAATGAAGAATAAACGCGCAACCCAGGAAAAACATAAGCTGTTAGTGGTGACGTAACCAATTATTATTAAGTTGCGTCAGATGCTTTCTCCACACGAAATATTTTTGGAAGAACCAATCGTTACTTGACCATCCCGCTAATTTAACCCTGATAGAATTCATTTTTAAAATTTACGAAAATTGGGTAATATATACATAAACAAAATTTGCACCTTACTGCAATTACAAATCAATTGGGTTAAGCGTATTGATTTCTAAAACTTTAAATTTTAACATCTAGTTTGTTTGTATTATCTAAATAATTACTGTTAATTAGCTCTAAATGGTTTGTGGTTTTGTAAGCAAATAAAGGGTAACAATTAAACCGCAAAATTGAAAAAGACGCAATGATCCAAAGCAGTCCTTTACCTGCGTAATTTAGCTAGTTATGGATTGATGTATAAATTTTTAAATATAACATTTTTACGTCTTAAAATTAATAATTTTAACATTAAAACCTTTTTTATTCAAGATTTCTGTGAATTGCCTTCCAAGAAAGACTCAGAGTCACTAGAATATCCTGATATAAAAGATTCATTTTATGTGCCTTCCAGGAAGAACTCAGAGTCACTGGAATACCCTGATATTAAAGATTCGTATGAAGTACCTAAACCCATAGATTTCGACAGTTCAAAACCAACAAGTAATCAATTTTAAAAAACATGAGAAAATGATGTAATATTTACATAAAACAAAAATTGCATTTCACATATCACACTTACAAATGAAATCTGTTGAGTCCAAATTTAACTTTTTTATTTCAATAACTTTAAATTTTATATTTGCATTTTGTAAATTATTATCCTTCAACAACTACAATGGTTTTTTTGGTTTAGAGGCAGATAAAGGATAACAATTATATAAACCACAAACTTGAAAAAAAGGCTAAATTCATCTAACCTTCTACACGCATAATTTAGTTAGTTATGGTATGGCCACATGAAAAAATTTCAAAATTTGACATTTTAACGTCTCAACATTTTTAACGTCTCAATAATTTTAAAATCTAAACATTTTTTAACTTTACTGAATAATGTAATTATTTAAAATAATATCAAAAAACAAAACAATTATTATTTATCAACAAATTTTCTTATCTATTAAGGTAAAGAAAAACCTACAAAGCAATTTAAAAATAATACAGAACCTCTCCAAGTAATTTATTGTGAAGATTCATCAGGTAAACATTAGTAGCCATTGTTTATTTTGAATATAAAAATTGCTGGGATTTATCTGGTTAAAAATACACTTATAAAAATATATACTCGTGTCACGTTGGTAAAATCTTGTGTCAGCTGTCAGTGTCAAAGATATATATTACTAAATTTTAAAAAATACCAAAAAGTATAACATAAATTACGCTATATATTTTTGATAAAACTAGTAAATTTTTCTAATCGAGCAAACTCAAAATTAAGACATTGGTGTCGCGAGAGATCCACAGGGCGATTAAAGGTACGGTAAAAAGTCAATTCATTGTTTTGGACTTTGATAATTTTACCACTGTGAAAATTTTGCCCCTGCCCCAATAGTCCACAAAATTTTTTTGTGAAAATATCTTCAGCGGATCAGGCGATATGATCTTCTAAAAATAGCGTTTTTCCAAGGAATTTTATTTGCAAATGATTTTTTCTAATGACCTTAATTAGGGCCAATACACGCCTTTACCCGTTTCCCTAATGGCCTTTACCACCGATACAACCGTGAGACCTTTGTACGACAAAGGTGAAATCTTCGTCTCACGGTGGCGGTATTTTCGTATGACAAATGGCGTAGGTAAACCTTACCGCGGTAAGCTCTTCACATGACCTAGGTTTTACTTCCGTCATACATAATTTTTGTGCGCGAATAGTGCCCAGTGAGCGAGCAAATTGAAATGGTTAAAGCTGTACGGTAGCAATATGCAAATTTTTACAAAAGAAAATATCCTACGTAATACATTGTATCCGTGACAAAAATCTGCATATTGCCACCGTACCGCTTTAACCATTTCAATTTGCTCGCTCACTGGGCACTACTCGCGCAAAAAATTAGGTATGACGGAAGTATGATATAGGTCGCAGGAACGTTTCACGGTTGTAGCCAAGGAAAAGGCAATTAAGGGAACGGGTTAAGTGGGACCAACTTTTTAGAAAGAATACGCACATAGAACGTAAATGTGTCTATGGTTGAATTATATCTGGCTGACGCTGAAAATTAGAATGCAGACATGAGGGGACCAATTAAAATTGTGCGGTAATGACGTTTTTAAAAAAAACAAATAAGAACGCAGAATTTTTTTTAATTCCACCTTTTACAAAATATACTATAATTAACCATCTTTAGCCCTTTAAAAGTTTGCATTTGGGTTTTAAATTAAGTAAATTCATAAATAATTTTTAAAATACGAGTTTTGATCTTTATTATTAAACCGATTTTGTTAAAAATTTTGAATGGCTTTGTTGTTAAATAGTCGATTCAATACTGCAATTTTCGCGGTCAGCTAGATTTTATTTGCCTATAAGCAATATATATATTTAAATGATTTTTCTTTATTTTTGTGTTAAATATTTTTGCTACTACTGTATAATAAATAACGCTAAACCTGCTACATTTATGGAAACTACTAAAATGCCTATACATCTATGTCCATCCAAAATATTAAGATTATAAATCAATTCAACTGGATACTTTGTATACTATAACATGCAGTTGCAGGTTTACAATAGTTTTTGTACAATGTAGCATGCACTATTTATTGTACTTTGTACTTATTAAATTGTTGTATTCAATTTTTAGTAGATTTAAATGTACAAAGCAATTACTTTATTGGTTATATCAGGACTATAAAAAAGTTTTACCTTGTTTTTATTTGTAGTCTTAACTGTCTTGTTCTGTTTCAAAAAAACTAAATAATACACACTTTAACATGCGTTTGTAATAAATAACATGTAGGTCATTATGTTCTGAACCACATAAAATATTTTGACAAAAAAATTTTGTGGGTTTTTGGGAGTACCGGTAAGGGTTTCGCAAAAAATAATCGAAATAAAAAACAAAAAGTTTGACATAGTCAGATTTGTGCACGCTCTGTAAATGTTCCCCCCCCGCTTTATTTTTAGGATTTGCCCCCCCCTGAAAAATGTAAAAGTACCCAAAAATTATGACGCCATTTTTGACCTATTATGACGAAATCATCAGTAATGATTTTCCAGTTTTTAGCCTATTTAAATGCTTTTTAAGCCATTTTAGACCTATTTTTACCTTATTTTCGCTTTTCTCTTCTTTTTTTCTCCTTTATTCTCTTTTTCATTTCTCCCTTGCTAGTCCTCCCTGTTTTATTGCTCCCTTCGTTTCAAAAAAATTATCCTCCTCCATGTCTCTCACCCCGTTTTGGAATTTCCCCCAAAGCACAGGGAAGGATGAGCAAGGGAGAAATGAAAGAGAATAAAGGAGAAAAGAGAAAAAGAAGAGAAAAGCGAAAATAAGGTAAAAATAGGTCTAAAATGGCTTAAAAAGCATTTAAGCAGGCTAAAAATGGAAAATCATTACTGATGATTTGTCATAATAGGTCAGCAAAAATGGCGTCATAATTTTCGGTACTTTTACATTTTTCAGGGGGGGGCAAATCCTAAAAATAAAGCGGGGGGGGAACATTTACAGAGCGTGCACAAATCTGACTATGTCAAACTTTTTGTTTTTTATTTCGATTATTTTTTGCGAAACCCGTACCGGTACTCCCAAAAACCCACAAAATTTTTTTGTCAAAATATTTTATGTGGTTCAGAACATAATGACCTACATGTTATTTATTACAAACGCATGTTAAAGTGTGTATTATTTAGTTTTTTTTGAAACAGAACAAAACAGTTAAGACTACAAATAAAAACAAGGTAAAACTTTTTTATAGTCCCTGATATAACCAATAAAGTAATTGCTTTGTACATTTAAATCTACTAAAAAATTGAATACAACAATTTAATAAGTACAAAGTACAATAAATAGTGCATGCTACATTGTACAAAAACTATCGTAAACCTGCAACTGCATGTTATAGTATACAAAGTATCCAGTTGAATTGATTTATAATCTTAATATTTTGGATGGACATAGATGTATAGGCATTTTAGTAGTTTCCATAAATGTAGCAGGTTTAGCGTTATTTATTATACAGTAGTAGCAAAATATTTAACACAAAAATAAAGAAAAATCATTTAAATATATATATTGCTTATAGGCAAATAAATTCTAGCTGACCGCGAAAATTGCAGTATTGAATCGACTATTTAACAACAAAGCCATTCAAAATTTTTAACAAAATCGGTTTAATAATAAACATCAAAACTCGTAATTTAAAAATTATTTATGAATTTACTTAATTTAAAACCCAAATGAGCAATATGTATGTTGAAC
>JASAMX010010265.1:0-13097 GCA_030248175.1 Microlaimidae sp. YZB2_3 | reverse complement strand
TCAGACCTGTGCACGGTCTGGAAAGGCCCCCCGTTTTATTGGAGTATCCCCCCGTTTTAGTTTTATTGCCCTCCCCCCTTCTGCCAAAAAATGAAAAGTACGGTACCCTAAAATTATGACGTCATTTTTGACCTATAATGACGTCATAATCGCAAATTTTTTGCAGTTTTTAGCCTATTTCAATGTATTTTAAGCCATTTTAGACCTATTTTTACCTTATTTTCGCTTCTTTTTGTCCCCTTTTCCCTTTTTCCTTTTTTTCTCTTTTTCCCCTTTTTTTTCTCTTTTTTTTCGTTTCCCCCTGCTTGCCCCCCCGTTTCAAAAAAGTTGCCCCCCCCCCGTTTGGGAATTGCCCCCCTAATAAAACGCCAGGGGGCAGTGCACAGGTCTGTATCGTATAAAAACACTATTATCGTCGTCAGCTCATTTGTTCCATGCCTGAATACAATTAGAATTTTATTTAAAAAGCTAGCAATTATTGAGATAAAGTTTACGTTCATTATTGGTCGAGCAAAGGAGGGTTTTTACTCCGATTAAATGACAATTTGAATTTGGAATAGAAAAGGGTCGACCCGACCCGAGGGAAATCCAGAAAGAGGGGGTTCAATGTTTGAAACAATTTAAAAAAATAATTGTTCTTCTTTAAATGGTTACATTATTATTTTTTTACATTTTTTGAAAGGTAAATAAATATAATAGCATATTTTATTTATACACATAAAAATCATAGGGTGTTTTTTTGCTAGTAAAATTATTAAAGACGCCAATTTTTTTCCAGCATGGGAAAAACTAATTCAGTTGTCATTTTTCTTATAGTTTTTTTTGTTTTTTTCCAATTGAAAATTCGTTTATATACAGTTTAAATCGATTCTATTCTATTATATCCGCGCAGAAAAGTCATAAAGTGAAAAGAACAAGTTTATATAATCAATTAAATTTTTTTATTCAAAAACTGTTTTTGTCTTTCAAAAACAATTTTTTCTCGTTTATTATTGTTAAAAACATATATAATTTCAAAAAATAATGTTAAAAGTTTTTGAAAAATTTTTATATAGATTTGATTTATGGTTTTAGAATGCACTGAGATTTGTATTAAATTTTTATAGCACATTATTCGAAAAGTAAAAAAAGAAATCTGTACAAATTTTTAACATGTATATAGTATTGCAGCATTTCAATATTTAAGGCAAAGACTTGACATATGCCTTAGCTACGTGTTAAATAGTACAATGCATTAAAATTAAAAAAACTAATATCAATTATCAATGTACACTTGCCGCGAAGCGGGAAAAATTTTAGTTTTTTGGGTATATTTATGCTTTTGGAACGTATCTGGGATTTTTCTAAATTAATTTATTTTAAAAGAAAAAATTTTTCTCCCAAAATTAAAAAAACGTAAGGGTCCCAAATTCGGCTTCGCCGGATTTCGGGGGGGGCGGCTGCCCTCTGCCCCCCCACGCCACTGCTCATGATAGTTTTGTGTAGATTAGATTTACTTAACAGAGATCATTATATATAATATATATATTAAAAATTGTTACTACTTTTTAGATAAAAATCGGATCTTTTACCTTCATTTAACTATAAATACTCCCCTAGAAAAAAATTTGGCCACGTATGATTATGATTAAGTCTTTTACTTAAAACATTTATCTTTCTTGTAGTTCTCATCTGATCTTAGTGTGTTAAAAAAGACTGTTTTCCCGCCAAGGCAGGTTTTTGTGCGAAGAGCCGTTTTCTATTCATATTCTACCTGATTACATTACATTAGTCTTTAGGCTAGTTTGAGGCGATTGTTTAAACACAGTTTAAGGATATCTTGATTGATCGCCATACTTTGGTGAAGATAAAAACTTGTTGTGTAACAACAAAAACTAAAATGCTCTTTCTTGATCAGAATTTTTTCAATCTCTAAAATAGACAATGGGGTGTAATAATAAGTTACGTACGAATCAAAATATTCGTGTAACATAATTCTGAGGGATAATGTTTGTTTTCTAATGAATTAACACAACACAATGTATACGTAATTGTGGTTAAAAAAACTGTTTCGCAACTGGTGGCTAATTGGCTTATTGTGTTATGAAATATATATAAACGAAAATTCATTTTCTCAAATTTTGTTTAGTTGCTTTGGTTTGATTTATATTACTAAAATTAAATTTTTAACCCAGTCAACCTTGAAAATTTTAGTAAGTTTATATTTAAATAATATTAACATTTGTTATTAAATCTAAATTAAATTTTTAAGCTATATATTTATAAATATATATATATATATATATATATATATATATATATATATACATATATACCAATATATATATATATATATATATAGTGGTATTTTGATATTTTTGATTGTGTGTAACTAACTCCTCAACTCCCTTGCCCTTCCCTCTCCTACTCATCTATGCGGGGGTTCGTCCCTCCACGACAACCAAACGTGGCTTGTTTTTTTTACACCCGGAAATAATTTTATTTTCAGTTTCAAGTTTCCTCCCCAGGCCCCAGACTTTCTTAGATAAATTTTTCAGAGAATTTTTTTATATTAATGTTGTGTTTTAGACGTCGTCTAATGGCCAGCAGAAAATCGGAGCACCGATAACGCAAATGGCAGGCCAGCAGCAAAATTATATCGCCCTCAACCCGCTCCAGGGCCTACCTCTGACCGCCATGATTTCCTCCGGCCCCGGCGCGGAGGCGGCTGGGCGTCTGAGCGCAGCCCGGCCAGCCCCGGCGGACTCCAACGCGGCCGCCGTCACCTACCCCGGCGGACTGAGCCAGCAGCAGCAGATCACGCTGCAGCAGCTGCAGCAGCTTGTGGCCGGAGCGGCGGAGTCCCAGCGCCAGCGCAGCGTGCACAAGAACTACAAGACGGAGCTCTGCCGGAGCTACGGAGAAACCGGGGCCTGCCGCTACGGAGACAAGTGCCAATTCGCCCACGGCTCCGCGGAACTGCACAACATGACCCGACATCCGAAGTTCAAAACGGAATACTGCAAGAATTTCCACCAATCCGGCTACTGTCCCTACGGCAGTCGCTGCCACTTCGTACACAACGAGACCGAGGCCGCTGTCGCGGCAGCGGCGACACCCATTGCCGCAACTACCGCAGCTAGAGTACAGCCCGTTTACGTTCAAGCCGGTGCCCCTCGCCTCAGCATCCAGCAGTTCGCTGGCGCCCTCCCGCCCCCTTCCCTGGGCAGTGCGGGTGAGTCTCCGGTGCCCAGTTCCGCGGGCACGGACAGTCCCAGCAGCTACAGCCCCGGTTTGAGCTCCAGCGGAGAGGAAGTCTTCACTCCCGCCACAGCGGACGAGCTACGCCTGGCCGCCGTCACCGCGTCCCAATCTACCATCTCCGCGGCTCATTCCACCATCCCAGTGGCTCATTACACCATCCCGCCGACGGCTTATTTCCAGTACCAGCAGCAACCGAAGCGACAGCAACAGGTGGACGCCTTGGCAACCGCGACAGAGAGTCTAGTCGGTCAGGGTCAGTCCGTCGGTAAGGGGTCGGTTGTGGGCGCCCAGCACCGACGCCTCCCCGTGTTCACCCGTCTAAGCTCGGTGAACAACTGCTGAAGAGAAAGTTTTAAGCACACCACCGCCCGCCAGCTATTATCCAAATGAGTACAGTTAACAAACAACTATAACTCCAAATCGTCAATACACTATTCGAGCGCAGTCTATACAATCTAGCTATACGGGGAATCGGGGAAACTGTTCTATAAAAATGGAGGAAGAATGACCGTTTTTGGGGACGTTGATTGCGGAATATGGACCGAAACTGAGAGATTTCCGCAGCGATTGGTTTTTTATTCGCAAGCTGCTATGCTAATATAAGAAGGATTTTCTAACCGTCACTTAATACGCGACCGGCTGTAACACAAAGATTACTGTTTTCCTATTATGGTGTATCACCTTACTTACTTATACTTGTGTTTCTGTGTGTATATCATCAAATATGGTGCGACAAAACTTATTAGCTCCGCACTTAATAACTAATATATATATATATATATATATATTATTATATTTTGTTTTGTTTAATGATCTGCTTAAATCGAAGACACGCTTAAGCAGACGGTTTGTCGAAGAAGAAACGATGATTATAGTTTTGTTAAGTGTTTATAGAAGTGGTTTTTTCACTTGTTTCAGTGCCTGTCAATAAATTGCTAACAGCGCGTTCATAGATGTTTTTGGTCAGGTCCGCTAGGGAGGGGTCCACCCCCGGGTGGAAGGCCAAAATTTTTAGGGGGGTCCGGACCGGACCCCCCTGGCTTTTTAGGGGGGTCAATCCCGGGTGCGAGATTTCAAATTTAGGGGGGTCAGGGGGGTCCAATTTTTTTACAATATTTTTTTAACTCAATAATTTTAGTGTTTTTAGGTCTAATATTGAATTTTATGTACTAAAACCGCCTATTTAGGCCTAAAATGTGTGTTTAAACACTGCTTTTAACTAAAAAACCGTGTTTTTGACAGTAAATAAAAAATATACTTTCAAATTGATCGGAGGAGGGAGGGGGTCAGCCTCGCTAGGGGGAGTCAGCGTCAGGCCGGACCGCTCTCGAGCTTTGAGGGGGAGGGGGGATTTTTTCTAGGGGGGTCCAAAACATACATCGGCAAGTTGGTCCGGAGTGGGGGGGGTTAAACCCCAAATTAGGGGGGGTTAAAATCCGAGAAACTCAAAATAACCATATCAGTGGCGTGCCCAGGATTTCATTTCGGGAGGGGGGCGGTCTGGGGGGGTACATACATACTAACCCTGAGGGGGGGTATGGGGGGCGGCAGCCCCCCAGAAATGGGGTTCGATGGGGGGCGAGAGCCCCCCAACGGGGTCAAGGGGAAGAGCCCCTTGTCAGGGGGGTCCGGGGGCAGAATGCCCCCCGGGGGGAGAAAATTTTTAATTTAAGGCGCTAAAATACACTAGAAATTTTAATTCCAGATGATAATTAAAACAAAATTTAAGGTTTTTTTATTCCTATCCATTTAAAACATGTGTTTAAAACGTTAATAAAAGGTTAATAGTGTTTATAGTAGTTTTATTTAACATGTATGCCTTAACTTTTGAGCGGCGAAATCGATTTGAAACTGAAAAACTGAGATAAATTGTCAATTTAAACTACCCGCGAAGCGGGGAAAATTTGGTTTTTTGACTATTAATATGCTTTTGGAAGGCATCAGGAAAGTTTCTGTTTTAATATTTAAGAAAAAAAATTTTCTCTCCCAAAATTCAAAAAACGTAAGGGTCCCCCCTTACGAAAAAATCCGGCTTCGCCGGATTTCGGGGGGGGGCGGCCGCCCCCCCCGCCCCCCCCTGGGCACGCCACTGACCCATATCGTTTTTTTTGGAGTGCATTTTACCCATATCGTTTTTCGATTTTGAAGGAAAAATAGGTAAAAAACGCTAATTTAAGGTCAAAAAGCCCTTTTTATTGCATTTTTTAGCTTTTTATTGCTTAAAACATTCATTTGGACCTCAAAACTTAAGTTTGGAGGTAGTTAGAAGTCATTTTAAAGACATTTTTTTTCTTCATTTTTCCAAAATTGGGGGGGGGTTAAACCCCACTTCTCAGAATTTGGGGGGGTTAACCCCCCCAACCCCTTCCCCCCGTGCCCATGTATGGTCCAAAATTTTGGCTCTAGGGGGTGTGGACCCTTCTGTCCCTCCCCCCAAAAACATCTATGAGCGCGTTGATCTGGAATTCAACAACCTAACGAGTGTTAGTTTATATACCGGTATATAGTTAAATCAAAATTAAACATAATGTGAATTCAAAATTGCTTTTATGAAAGAATGTGAGGTTTCACCAAATTCAATTTTTTAATTGGGGAATTTTAAAATGTCGAGGATTTGAATATTGGTTTTACAAATTTAATCTTTTTAAACTAAAAACTAAATTTCAGATACCAAGTAATATGCTTTCACTTTAAAATTTAAAAACCTCAAAATGATGACTGTAAATCAAAAAAACATATCTTAAGATAAGATCCTCGATTGGTAACACGTGGATAATGTCTTAAAACATATATATTTAAGAATTCATCGTGTAATTTTTGGTGATTTTATTTTCGAAAAGGACAACAAAAAATAATCCAAATTGTGAATTAATATTTTTGTTAATTTTTATTGTATAAACTGATTGTTTTTGTTGTAAAACTATGTTTTTTTTTAAATCGTATAAATGGGCCAGTTTTCTACGTCCATAATAGTTCCATTCTTTTCAACTCTGCGAGTTTCTAATAATTTACAAATTCCAAGAAACATTTACTTTGTTTAAAAACACATTAAAATCAAAAAAAACCAAAGCAAAAACATCCAATTGTGACTTTTAAATTATTTATTGGCCCAATTAATAATTATAATTTTGTATATTTTTAGCAGCCTGCTGACAGACTAAAACCAGGGATGACAAGACAACTAACAAGACAGCAAAAAGAAAAAGAAAATAAATGCTTTAAATGTTAATTTTATTGTTTAACAATATTAAAACTTAGATTTAATAAGAGTGTCAGTTTTTATTTATAGTGTGCACATGTGTTTTGTGTTTTGATCTTAAATTTTGTTAACAAAAATTACAAATTTGAAATAACTTAATTTTTTTATTAGCTTTTAAAAAACTTATAGCCCATAACGTATTTAAAAAAATATTGAAAAAAGATTGAAGAAAACTCGCACACAATTCGAGACCAATATATTTGAACTATACAAAGCGCATTTTTAAGGGTTATTCTCCAAAACATAAAGATACAGAACTTTAATTTATTTAAAGATACAGATCTTTAATTTTTTCGACATATAAGCAAACTTATTTATAAAAAATTTTTGGATAAATTTAATAAAAATTTGAAAATACTCAATTGGAATGTTTTCAACCCACCCAATTTTATAAATTTAATTTTAACCAAGTCCACCAAAATAAACAACATTTATTTTTTTTTTAATTTTAAACAACTAATTTTCCACAAAAACTAACAAAATTTGTAAAAAAAATTGAAGAAAATGGCACTGCACGTTAAAGATACAAAGGAAGCAATATGGCCGACATTTGAAATGGATATCTGAGTTGTCATGTGAACGAGATGTTTGTAGCAAAATTCGTGATTTTAAGAAAAGTTAGTAAAAACTTACCAAGTACTTGGTAACACATAATCTACTAAAAAAATTAGTTACGTTTTTTTACTAATTGTTTTAAGAGGGTAAGGGCGTCGAAAAGCAAAATTTTTCTTGAATAAATCATGGCCTTGTAACTTCACAAAACACCTATTATATATTAACTCCTTCGGGCTAACATATAAGTTCTAGTTACCACTCTATAGTTAGCGCTCTTAATTACGGCCGTTATTTTGTGGTGTGAAGAAATATTGAATTTGTACATTCGATGAATAGATGGATAAATGTTAACATAAAATCCAAACATGGAGGCTGGACGGTCGATTTTTTCAAATACATTGTTTTTACTTAATTATAGTTTTACAAAAGGTACAAATAGAGGGCACTCTAAAATCAAGCAGTTAGCATTGAGAGAAATCCCAATGCTAAATCTTGAGAGTGACCACATTGTTCCTGTATTCAAGTTTGAAAGGAACTTTAAAGTTGAGTTTCCTAGTTGACAAGATTGGAACACTAACAAAGATGTCATTCAACCTCAATCTGCTATGTGCTGCTACACAGATGGCTCAAAAGCAGAACAACATACTGGGGCAGGAGTGCATTTCACATTTGCCATGGAAGAGGATTTCTTTATTCCATTAGGCAAAAACCCAACTGTATTCCAGGCTGAAATATATGCAATCTTGGCCTGTGTTACAAATGCTGTGGTGCAAACTGTACAAAACAAAGAAATTTGTATTTTCTCTGACAGTCAGGCTTCACTCAAGGCGCTTCTATCTCCTCAGATATCATCTGGGCTAGTTATGAGGTGCTATGAGATGATTACCAGATTGGCCAGAGAAAATGATGTAAAGCTTCTGTGGGTACCTGGACACAGGGGCCATGAAGGAAATGAGCAGGCTGACAAGCTTGCTAAAGAAGGCACAAACCCTAACTTTATGGGCCCACTTTTACATGTGGGAACATCAATTGGGGTGGCAAAATCAGCCATCAAAAAATGGATTATGGCTCAGCATGTCAGATACTGGCAAAATCTTGACGCATGCCGACATACCAAAAAGTATGTCACTGAGCCTAATATTTCCAGAGCTAGGCAATTGCTTGGTCTCTCAAGAAAAGAGTTACGCCTTGTCATTGGGCTTTTAACTGGACATAGTCCTCTCAAAGCTCACTTGAGAAAGATTGGAGTAGCCAATGATGGGCTCTGCGAACTCTGCCAAGAGGAAGAAGAGACCGCTACTCACTTCTTGGAACAGTGCTATGCACTGTCAGCAATAAGGTTTAAAATCTTTGGCACGGACCCCTTAGATGCAAAAACAGTCCGAGGGGCGCCTGTTGTGGATTTTAAACGATTCATAAAAGAATCAAAACGATTTGAGGAAAACCACTCCTAGGTGGTTCCAGGGCAGAGTGTAATGAGCCTAATGCAGGCTTGAACACCAGGGCCCCTTAACACTAGGGTACCGCCCTCTTACTATCTATCTATCTATCTTGTCCCCGGAATGAGAGGGGGTAGGACACAATGGTCCTGAAAGAATGCGTTGGCAATGCTACTGTTGCAACATTAAAAAAACAATATTTTTACAACATTAAAAAGCGTGCAAAACAACTAAGTCAAAAATATATAATATACCAAAAAATATGCAACTCCTATATAAAAAAGTATGGAAAAGTAGGCCATTATAATAAGCTTCTCCATTTAAATGACACTCTCTACTATAATGGCATAGTAGCCATTTTAATTCGGCGAGTTAAAATCGAGAGGAAGCTATTAAAATAGCCATTTATTGATTTAATTTCATTTCATAAAATACTCACAAGTGTAATACTGTCCGGGCCACATGAGTTTCTGCGTGTCGGACAGTATTAAACCAAGGCGGGAAAACTCGTGCGGCCCCAACAGTATTACACTTGTGAGTATATATGAAGTGAAATTAAATCAATAACTGGCTATTATAATAGCTTCCTCTTCATTTTAACTCGCCAAATTAAAATGGCTACTATGCCATTATAGTAGAGAGTGTCATTTAAATGGAGAGGCTTATTATAATGGCCTACTTTTTTGTACTTTTTTATATAGGAGTTGCACATTTTTTTGGTATATTATATATTTTTGATTAAATTAGGTAGAAAAAATAAAATAGACAAAAGATTTTTAAAATTTTACCATCTTAAGTTAAAGATAATTTGGAATACAGTTTTATGCATTCTTGTGTACTCTTTAAAGTTGAATTTTTATTTTGATTTAAAATTTTGAAATTTGGTTTATCCTCTTTAAACAAGCTAAATCTTTTTTGCATTGATTTTTTTATTTGTGAAACTTGTAAAGAGCTTTTTAGAAAGCTAAGAATGGGGGGACTTTTTCTAGTGGATTGCACACGTGCATAATAAAAAACTAATCAAAAACGCGATGTTTTTTAAATTGTAAAAGCAAAGTGCTTATTCAATAAATCACCCTGAAAGATCAATTTATTTATTTTGCGTTAAGATACCGAACGATTTTAAAAAGTGCAGTTTTTAAAATGATAAGGAAGGTGTGTGATCACTCCTTTTTGCTAATGAAACCGATTTTAAAAAAGCTCCCCTTGTTCTCAATTTTTAAAAAATAAAATAATTTATCTAATTCATTTTATAATGTTCTAAATTTTCTGATCATTTTTAAATTTGCGGAAATTAAGAACTCAAGTGGGTCAGCTTGCAAAACGATTGAAGAGCGGCAATTTAAACGATTTAATAAATAGTAAATTTGTTTGCTTTATGTTTCAAAACGTTTCTGGTACTATTATTAATGTGGATATTAATTTTAATTATATCCAACATCGATATACAAAACTAGAAAGGAGAGGGCCCGTAGGGCCCTCGCCTTTCTAGTCCTTATAAAACTAGAACAGGAAAATTTTTTTTTACCACGCTGCTGTTGTCGTGCTAAGATGAATTAATTCTATTGGAGAAAACATAAAAAAATTGCATTAAATTTATATCAGCCCGTGTTGTTAAATAATTCTTTTCATGTAAATAAAAATAAGCATAAAATTTATATGCAGAATACACAGCCCTGCAGCGATCAAATAATCAAGAATCAACTGCGCGGCGATCAAATGCTTGGAGATCACCTGCTGGGTATTCAATTTCCGAACACTTACTTTGCATAAATCCCAAAAGTACATTTTTAACATAAATTTTATTATTGTTCCTGGAAAGTGCACTTTTATTGTTTTTAAAGTGCACTTTACTCTTTTTGTTTTTCCATTTTGAACGAAAATAGACAAAAAACTTCTAAGTTAAAAAAAAGCCTGTGAATATTTGAAGAAAATAAATGTCTTCAAAATGACTTCTAACTGCCTCCATAGTTATATAAAAGCAATAAAATACGTGTTTTAAGCAATAAAAAGCTTAAAATTGCAATAAAAGGGACTTAATGACCTAAAAATAGCGTTTTTTTACTCAATTTTTCTTCAAAACGAAAAACAATGGGTAAAATGCTCTCCAAAAAAATGATATGGTTAAAATGCGTTTCTCAGATTTTAACACCCCCCCCCTTAAAAACGGACCAACTTACCCACCCAGTATGGTTGGTTAGATAAAATCGCTTTTTGCTTAAACTTTTCTAAAACTTTATTTTGACATAACTTATGTTGTTCCTTTTATAAATTTCTAATAATAAATTAATTACAACTAATACCATTTGGGTTGGTTTTTTCTAAGTGACAATTTTTAGTTTCATTTTTGTGTCAAAGCACTTTTTTAACAAACTTAAATTTTATAAACTATCCAATAACTGTAAAACCCATAGGCTAAATATTTAATTAAGATAGAGAATACAATATATAATCACTTTTTCTTGCATTAAAAAACCTACTTCAGCTAGATCTTGCTTCCAACCCATGGAATTCACTTCCGTTAGAAATTCTTCTGGCATTTCAAAATCAGGTAAATTAACGCACTTTTCCAGATCCTTTATAAAATAAAAGGACAATTAAATACAAAGAACAAAAAAATAACAACAACTAACATTTTACAAAGCTTTAATGATTAATTCATTTCGGGGAGGGGCGGTCTGGGGGGCACTACTAACCCTTAGGGGGGGTTTGGGGGGCGGTAGCCCCCCAGATATGGGGGTCTGGGTGGCGAAAGCCCTCCAGCGGGGTCAAGGAACGGAGCCCTTTGTCAGGGGATCCGGGGGGGGGGGCAAAATGCCTCCCGGAGGAGAAAATTTTTAATTTAAAGCGCTAAAATACACTAGAAATTAAATTTTAATTCCAGATGATACTTCTTACTAAATTTAAGGGTTTTTTAAACCTACACATTTAAAACATGTGTTTAAAACGTTAATTAAAGGATAATAGTGTTTATAGTGGTTTTATTAAACTGTATACCTTAACTAATGAACGGGATAATCGATTCGTAATCAAAAAACTAAGATAAATTGTCAATTTAAACTACCAGCGTAGCGGGAAAATTTTGCTTTTTTGACTATTAATATGCTTTTATAAGGCATCAGGAAAGTTTCTGTATTAATATTAAAGAAAAAACTTCTTTCTCTCCCAAAATTTAAAAAATGTAAGGGTCTTCCCTTAGGAAAAATGCGGCTTCACCGAATTTCTGTATTAATAATTAAAGAAAAAAAATTTTTCTCTGCAAAAATTTAAAAAACGTAAGGGTCCCTCCTTACAAAAAAAAATTCGGCTTCGCCGGATTTTGGGGGGCGGCCGCCCCCCTCCCCCGCCTGGGGGAGGCATTCCTATGGCGGAGCATCAAGCGAGCCTCTCAGGAACCTGACCGCATCCACTGGTCTTTCTCATAGATATTCTAATTTGAGTGTTGTTGGCTTTTGAGGGCATGCAAAAAGGTGTTTAACATCATAAGGTTTGCCCCCGCAGTGGGGGCATTCGTTTTTAATGGAGCTGTTGAATTCTGGATTTGAGCGAGTTGAGGCGGTGGCAGTGTCCGGATCTAAGTTGCGCCAGGACAGTTCTTGACTTCCCTAGGGAGTTGTTGCTCGCTTATGTCGATTGGTGGCGGTTTTCTTTTTGTAGCGCAATCGGTTGGAGTTGCTATATGTTTTCTTTGATGAAATATGAGTGAATGTATAATTGGATGGTTTTTTTCGTGAGCATCTGGTTGTAGAAACTTTTAGCTGTTGGTCTAAATTTTGTTTGGATGGTTTGTTTTATCTCTGTTGGTCTATGATAATTGGCTGTGATTTTGTTGGATGGCTGTGTTGGCTGCTTGGTTTTTGCTAAAAATTGTACTGAAAGAAGGTTGGTGTGGTTTTCTATTGATAGGGAACTTTGGTCTGTGGGTGTAGATGGTCAGTTGGGGCCATTTTGTGGCCACCCGGTTGCTATTCTGAGAGCCGTGTTTTGTGTTGTTTGTAGTTTTTGAAGATGAGATTTTGAAAGATTGGGTGACCATATTGGGGCTCTGTAGTTGAGAATTTGGTGTCCTCAGGGATGTAACCAGGAGGGCCTCTCCCGCTCCCCCCCCAAAAAAAAACGGTCGGACAGGGGGAAAAATAAGTATAGTGGTTGGGCGGGGGGCGGCCGCCACCCCCTTCCCCAATATGGTCGCCAGATAGTAAAATTCGGGTGTTTTCAGAGGCTAAAATTTCAAAATTTTTTAGCGCCTTGTAAATCGCTCGGCGCCAAACTATGAAATAATTATAGTACCCCAATTGCCCAATTGTACTCATGGATGGAGCTTTTTGGTTGAATCCTAAGGATCAGAAGCGGGGCAGTGGTTGTTTTGAATGTTTGGGTTTGAATCCGTGCTGATCTCGGTGCTGTTTTAGATATTGGAGAAGGATCAGTTGAATTATTGCTTCCAAAATTTTTATAGCCGGAAAGAGAAGAGAAATTGGTACTTATAGGAGGATGAAATGTTAAGATCCTTTCCAGGTTTAGCAGTGGTATTATGAATTAGGTTTTCCAGATGTTTGGTACCCGACTAGGGAAGGTTACACCTGACAAATTATATATTA